>BQNB010138045.1:5377-17762 GCA_026074375.1 Tanacetum coccineum | reverse complement strand
CGGTTTGATTAAAAAAAATGATAATAATAAATAATAAGTAATAAATAATAATAATAATAATAATAATAAAGAATAATAATAATTATTAATATTAATAAATAATAATGATAATAATAATAAAATAATAAAGATTATTATTATTATTATTATAATATTTATATAATATTAATAATAACAATAATAATAATAATTTATAAATACTATGTAATCTGAATTCTCTCACTTGATGTAATTGTAGTGACTGAATTACAATTATAACGCAAACCAAATACTTATCGTAATGTAATCTAAATTACAATTCCTTCCACTCTGCCAACTAAACATGGTTTAATGTAATTCAGATTACAATTACAATGAATTACAACGAACCAAACGCCTCCTTAGTAGTCACATAAAATAATGTTAATTAAACAATTAGTAAAATTCTCTTGTATATACTTAGTAGTCACCTAAAATTACCATCTTCACATAACCAGGGCAAAGAGAATTAAAGATAACACTTGGATGCTTGTTTGCCAACAATCATGTCTATGTACTCATGGTTGCTTTTGATAATTTGTACGCGGATAATATTGTAGGCCAATTCTTTGCTCCCAAAGAACCGACATTTAAATCTTCAAGAAAGACTTCAAGAACCTTACTTATTCGTTCTTCACAGTGAGTTATAGTATTGCGTAAAATTTTACAAGCCCATTCATTCATTACAAACTGCAAAAGAGTGGAGAAAGATACATATGATTTAGTATTGATTGTACAATAGATGGTACGACTATGCCTTCGATGGTGATTGAAGGATATAAGGGGTGTGTGTTCCAGCAAGTTGTTTATAACCTGCAATAAGAAATACAAAGATACTACGTTAAGTGATTGCGCATGGGTTGAACCCTGCGAACCACCTCCGGCGTGCGAATAAGTATATGATATGGTAGGTAAGTGACTTGAGAGAGTGTTAAGGTGTTAAGATAGCATACCATAATGATATGATCGGCCAAAGCATTTATAGGAGAAGAGAAATAGCTTTGGCAAGCCTTATCACTTTTTAGGAGATCATGAGGGTGTCCCATGATTTGTGGTAACCACCGGGCTTGGTGCCCCACGTTCTCTTCTTTGGCGAAAGCCTGGGTTGGGAGGTGATCGTGAGGGAAGACCAAGTCAAGAGTGATCCCGACTTAGCCGTCTTTGAAGCCACACCTCGATGGGTGTGTGGCTTCGACTGACGAATTCTCAACTGGTAACCATTGCTTCGTGAATGGTTTTACGCGAATATAGTTTTATAGGGACTACTTAACTGTGTCAGTAAGTAGCTTTCGAGAGAGTTCGAAGGGGAGACCTTTGAGCTACTCGGAGGGTACGTCATCAAGCCTCCCAGTCGAAAGTGATGCATATACATGGAGATGTATTGCTTTCGAATCTATACACAGCCTACCCTCCGTATAAACATCGGCTGGATTAGTAGATGCTTTGCGAAAAAATTGGCATTAAATGCGTTGGGTTAATGCTTTATCCCACTTGCATAGGGAGTAGTTGGCATGCATTTCAGAGAAAATTATGCCTACTCTTAGGGGTTAAAGAAAAAATGTCGTTTCAATATTTGAAAATGGCTTGGAGTCCGGATTAGGTAGATTACCATTGACACGTGTACGGTCCTCCACAGACCTTATCGTCTATAGAAGGTGATTTACCCTTAAGCCCAAAAAACTTTTTACTCCGCCTCTTTTATACACATTATGATCCTTCGTCAAGTACTCCAATAAAAAGATAACAAACTCGAGCTTTCGTCATTATTCTTTGTTGTATACCTTTGATATGGACGAAAAGCGTGTTACTCTTATTCAAAAATATACTTTGACTAGTGAAGAGCTTACTGATTTTCTAAATGACTACCCTATCCCTGATAAGTTTAAAATCATGATCCCGAAGAAGAATCAATCGATTTTTGATGCGCATAAGGGGTTTATTGGCCTGTATTGTCATTTGTTTTCTCAATCCAATTTAAGGATTCCATTGCACCCTTCTTCATAGAGGCGTTATAGTATTATTATGTGTAGGATATTGGTATGTGCTTAATTACACATACCATTTTCAATTAAAAACGGACTTAAATGACTATGAACGTACCAAAAATACATTGTATTTGTATGTTAAATAATACTTGAATTATGAAACATGACCAAACACCGCTTCCTATGGATGGAACGATGTATTATATGTCTTAAAAACTGCTCCCAATGGCCTTGGTATGGGCTTACGCGTGCGGGTTTAGTAACGGTTAAGAACTAGGCTAATAATCTCCCCTTAAGGGGTGGTCATTGCACTTATGGCTTCACTTCTTGTGACGTCTTGAATCTTGGAGCCTCGTGTTCTTAAGAATTCTTTTGACGTTCCTTTTGCATGCTTGTGATCTTGGATCTTGATCTTTGACATGATATCTTTATCTTAATCTTGATATTTTGGTCTTTAGCCTTGAATTTATCCTTGACTTTAAGATCTTTAAATCTTTATCCTGGAATCTTATGCTGTTAGCCTCAAAATATTGAGTCGAACATGAAGTTCGTTCATTATGTATTTAAGTCTCGGTCAATCAATTAGTTAACGTTGTAATAGGAAAGTAACGGGAATCAAGCTCGATAGTTAATCTAACATTGTATATGTTTCGGGTTTAATCCCAAGTAAAACTCGAGACCGAGTCCTAGTTAAATATCCCGCGCGTCACTTAATGTGTCGGGGTATATAAGTAACTTTTCCTCTTTGGAAAAGTTAGTTGATCATCATAATATTATTTCATTTTCCATTTTCTCTCATTCTCTCTCAATTCTCTCTCCTCTTTCTCTCTCTAAAATATCAACTCTCTCTCTCCCTCTAATTTCTAGTTTGATTCGTGTATGATATATGTTATGAAGTGATTACGGGATCCTACAATTGGCATCAGAGAAAAGGGTGGATTTGTGTTTGATTCTTGTGGTTGATTAGCAAATTTCGTGGCTTATTTTATTTAAAAAAGCCCACGGCTCAAAAAGATTATTTGGGCTTACTTTGTTGGTTAATCTTGTGGTTATTCATGCTATAAATGCTAAGGAAGAAGTATTGTTGCTCCTATAAGAGATACACAAGCCTCAAGTTCGAAATCTAGCTTAAAAGATTCGAATTTATTTGGTGTTCTTTGTGGAGAGTTGCCTAATTTTGGACGATTCTCAAAGAAATACGAGTTAAGGTGTGTTTAAACTTGATATACACACATAGTATTGCATGTTTTAACTTTGAATCGTGGTTAAAAAGCTCAAAGGGATTGATGTTGCTTAAATTGAGCTGGTGTTCATCGTGGAGAGTTGGTTATAATATTGTTTTCAAGCCGGCGAGTTGACAACCATATGGAACAAGATCCTTGATTTTAGGAAAAGTGTCACAGAGGTTTGACTAGGTCAACGGCGAGTTGCTTAAATAATTAATTTGTTTTGGCAGCGAGTTACTAACAGGTTATTAACACGGCGGTTTGCTAAATTAATGTGGCGGCGAGTTAACTAATCAGACGACGAGTTACTAAGTCACGGCGGTTTGGTGAATTTCATCCAGACGACACCCTTTTTAGCGACACTTTTTTACGGACAAAGTTGAGTAATATGTAATTTTTTATATAGCCTTTCTAACATATTTTTACATCAAATTCAAATTTTGGTAATAGGGTAAAAAAAATAGCACGGCGGTTTAATAGAAAATCAATCAAGGCGGTTTGGTTACATTCTTGAAGGCGGTTTGCTCAACACCTAACGCAGTGGTTTAATTAAAAAAAATGATTATAAATAATAATAATAATAATAATAATAATAAAGAATAATAATTATTATTAAATAAATAATAATGATAATAATAATAAAATAATAAAGATTATTATTATTATTATTATTTTAATATTTATATAATATTAATAATAACAATAATAATAATAATAATTTATAAATACTATGTAATATGAATTCTCTCATTGTTATTCACAACATTTTTTACCTTTTTTTATGTAATTGAGTGACTCGAATCGTATAATTATAACGCAAACCAAATACTTATCGTAATGTAATCTAAATTACAATTCCTTCCACTTTGCCAACTAAACATGGTTTAATGTAATTCAGATTACAATTACAATGAATTACAACAAACCAAACGCCACCTTAGTAGTCACATAAAATAATGTTAATTAAACAATTAGTAAAATTCTCTTGTATATACTTTGAGTCATAAAATTACTCATATTCACATACCAGGCAAAGAGATTGAAGATAACACTTGGATGCTTGATTGCCAACAAATCATGTCTATGTATTCATGGCTGCTTTGATAATTTGTATGGGTTAATATTGTAGGGCAATTCATTGCATCCCAAGAACCGTCATTTAATCTCAAAGAAGACTTCAAGAACCTCCTTATTCGTCTCTTCATGTGAGTTATAGTATTGCGTAATTTACAAGCCAGTCCATTTATTACAAACTGGCAAAAGATGGAGAAAGATACACATGATTTATTTTGATTGCTACAATAGATGGTACGACTATGCTTCGATGGTGATTAAAGGATATAAAGGGGTGTGTGTGCCAGCATGTTGTTTATAAAATTGCAATAGTAATACGAAGATACTACGTTAAGTGATTGCGCATGGGTTGAACCCTGCGAACCACCTCCGGCGTGCGAATAAGTATATGATATGGTAGGTAAGTGACTTGAGAGAGTGTTAAGGTGTTAAGATAGCATACCATAATGATATGATCGGCCAAAGCATTTATAGGAGAAGAGAAATAGCTTTGGCAAGCCTTATCACTTTTTAGGAGATCATGAGGGTGTCTCATGATTTGTGGTAACCACCGAGCTTGGTGCCCCACATTCTCTTCTTTTGGCAAAGCCTGGGTTGGGAGGTGATCGTGAGGAAGACAAAGTCAGGTGGATCCTGGACTTAGCCGTCTTTGAAGCCACACCTCGATGGGTGTGTGGCTTCGACTGACGAATTCTCAACTGGTAACCATTGCTTCGTGAATGGTTTTACGCGAATATAGTTTTATAGGGACTACTTAACTGTGTTAGTAATTAGCTTTCGAGAGAGTTCGAAGGGGAGACCTTTGAGCTACTCGGAGGGTACGTCATCAAGCCTCCCAGTCGAAAGTGATGCATATACATGGAAATTTGCCTAATTTTGGTGTTCTTCGTGGAGAGTTGCCTAATTTTAGACGATTCTCATAGAAATACGAGTATCTAGTGTGTGTTTAAACTTGATATACCACACAAGTTTTGCAGGTTTTAACTTTGAATCGTGGTTAAAAAAAGCTCACAAGGATGATGTTGCTTAAATTGTGCAGTGTTCATCGTGGAGAGTTGGTTATAATATTGTTTTCTAGCCGGCGAGTTAACAACCATATGGAACAAGATCCTTGATTTTAGGAAAAGTGTCACAAAGGTTTGACTAGGTCAACGACGAGTTGCTTAAATAATTAATTTATTTTGGGCAGCGAGTTACTACAGGTTCACGCGACTTGCTTTTATATTGCAAAAATAAATACATCTGGCCAATTTAATAATACTCGCGAGTTGCTTGAATAAAACCCACGACGAGTTAACTAAACTTGGCGGCGAGTTGTCAAACTGTCCGGCGGTTTGGATGAATGTTTCATTTTAGGGAAGTGAGTTGAAAGAAATAGCAGCGGTTTGAGTCATTTAATTGACACGGCGGTTTGTTCAAATAGCACGGCGGTTTAATACGAAAATCAATCAAGGCGGTTTAGGTTTACATTCTTGGAAGTGGTTTGCTCAAACCTAACGCAGTGGTTTAATTTAAAAAAAAATGATTATCAAATATAATAATAATAATAATTAATAATAAAGAACTAATATTATTATTAATATTAATAATAATAATGATAATAATAAAAAAAATATTTAAAGATTATTACTATTTTATTTAATTATTTATATATATTATTAATAACAATAAAATAATAATAATTTATTAATTATTGATAATATGAATTTTCTCTCACTTGATGTAATTGTAAGAAAAATGACTGAATTATAATTATAAACGCAAACCAAATACTGATGTAATGTAATCTAAATACAATTCTTCCACGTTTTGCCAACTAAACATCGGTTTAATGTAATTCTGATTACAATACAATGAATTACAACAAAACCAAACGCCACACTTTGTAGTCACTTAAATAATGTTAATTAAATTTAGTAAATATTCTCTTGTATTATATACTTAGTAGTCACCTAAAATACCATCTTTCACATAACAGGGCAAAAGAGAAATTGAAGATAACACTTGGATGCTTGTTTGCCAACAATCATGCCTATGTATTCATGGCTGCTTTGATAATTTGTATGCGGATAATATTGTAGGCCAATTCATTGCTCCCAAAGAACCGTCATTTAAATCTTCAAGAAAGACTTCAAGAACCTCACTTATTCGTTCTTCACTGTGAGTTATAGTATTGCGTAAAATTTTACAAGCCCATTCATTCATTACAAACTGCAAAAGAGTGGAGAAAGATACACATGATTTAGTATTGATTGTACAATAGATGGTACGACTATGCCTTCGATGGTGATTAAAGGATATAAGGGGTGTGTGTTCCAGCAAGTTGTTTATAACTTGCAATAAGAAACACGAAGATACTACGTTAAGTGATTGCGCATGGGTTGAACCCTGCGAACCACCTCTGGCGTGCGAATAAGTATATGATATGGTAGGTAAGTGACTTGAGAGAGTGTTAAGGTGTTAAGATAGCATACCATAATGATATGATGGCCAAGCATTTATTAAGAGAGAGAAATAGCTTTGGCAAGCTTATCATTTTTAGGAGCTCATGAGGGTGTTCATTGATTTGTGGTAAACCTACCGAGCTTGGTGCCCCACATTCTCTTCTTTGGCAAAAGCCTGGGTTGGGAGGTGATCGTGAGGGAAGACCAAGTCAAGAGTGATCCTGACTTAGCCGTCTTTGAAGCCACACCTCGATGGTTGTGTGGCTTCGACTGACGAATTCTCAACTGGGTACCTTTGCTTTGTGTATGGTTTTACGCGATAAAGTTTTATAGGGACTCACTTAAATGTGTCAGTAAGTAGCTTTCGAGGAGAGTTGAGGGGGACTTTTAGCTACTGAAGGGTACGTCATCAACGGCCACCCCCCCCCCCCCCCCCCCCCCTCCAGTCGTAAGTGATGCCTATACTGGAGATTTGCCTCAATTTGGTTTTCTTCGTGGGAGGAGTGCCTAATTTTAGACGATTCTCTAGAAAAACGAGTTTAAGCTTACTAGTGTGTTTAAACTTGATATACACACATAAGTTATTGCATGTTTTATTTGAATCTGTTAAAAAAGCCTCAAAGGGATTGATGTTGCTTAAATCGAGCTAGTGTTCATCGTGGAGAGTTGGTTATAATATTGTTTTCTAGCCGGCGAGTTGACAACCATATGGAACAAGATCCTTGATTTTAGGAAAAGTGATCACAAAGGTCTGACTAAGGTCAACGACGAGTTAGATTAAATTTTAATTTATTTTGGCAGCAGGGTTACTAACAGGTCACGCGACTTGCCTTATTATATTGCAAAATAAACTACAATTAATGGCCAAATTTAAAAATACACGGCGAGTTGCTTGAATAAAACCCACGGCGAGTTAACTTACTGGCGGCGAGTTCTCAACTTGTCACGGCGGTTTGAGTGAATTTCATTTTAGGCAGTGTGTTGCAAGAAATAGCAGCGGTTTGAGTTTAATTAATTGACATGGCGGGTTTGGTCACAATAGCAAGGCTGGTGTAATAGAAAATCAATCAAGCGGTTTGGTTACATTTTGGAGGCGGTTTGACTCAACACCTAACGCGTGGTTTAATTAAATAAATGTTTAAAATAATACATATAATAATAATATAATAAAGAATTAATAATAATTATTAATATTAATAAATAATAATGATAAAAATAATAAAATTATAAAGATTATTATTATTATTATTTTAATATTTATATAATATTAATAATATTAATAATAACAACAATAATAATAATAATTTATAAATACTAGGTAATCTGAATTCTCTCACTTAATGTAATTGTAGTGACTGATTATAATTTTCACGCAAAACCAAATACTTATGTAATGTAATCTAATTACAATTCTTCACTTTGCCAATAAAAACATGGTTTAATGTAATTTAGATTACAATTACAATGAATTAATCAAACAAACGCCTCTTAGTTGTCAAATAAATTAATGTTATTTAAACAATTAGTATAAATTCTCTTGTATATACTTGTAGTAACCTAAAAATTACCATCTTCACATAACCAGGGCAAAGAAAATTGAAGATAACACTTGGATGCTTGTTTGCCAACAATCATGTCTATGTATTCATGGCTGCTTTTGATAATTTGTACGCGGATAATATTGTAGGCCAATTCTTCTCTCCCAAGGAACTGTCATTTAAATCTTCAATAAAGACTTCAAGAACCTCACTTATTCGTTCTTCACTGTGAGTTATAGTATTGCGTAAAATTTTACAAGCCCATTCATTCATTACAAACTGCAAAAGAGTGGAGAAAGATACATATGATTTAGTATTGATTGTACAATAGATGGTACGACTATGCCTTCGATGGTGATTGAAGGATATAAGGGGTGTGTGTTCCAGCAAGTTGTTTATAACCTGCAATAAGAAATACAAAGATACTACGTTAAGTGATTGCGCATGGGTTGAACCCTTGAACCTCGGCGTGCGAATAAGTATATTGATATGTAGGTAAGTGACTTGAGAGAGTGTTAAGGTGTTAAGATAGCATACCATAATGATATGATCGGCCAAAGCATTTATAGGAGAAGAGAAATAGCTTTGGCATGCCTTATCACTTTTTAGGAGATCATGAGGGTGTCCCATGATTTGTGGTAACCACCAGGCTTGGTGCCCCACGTTCTCTTCTTTGGCGAAAGCCTGGGTTGGGAGGTGATCGTGAGGGAAGACCAAGTCAGGAGTGATCCCGACTTAGCCGTCTTTGAAGCCACACCTCGATGGGTGTGTGGCTTCGACTGACGAACTCTCAACTGGTAACCATTGCTTCAGGAATGGTTTTACGCGAATATAGTTTTATAGGGACTACTTTACTGTGCCAGTAAGTAGATTTCGAGAGAGTTCGAAGGGGAGACCTTTGAGCTACTCGGAGGGTACATCATCAAGCCTCCCAGTCCGAACGTGCCCTGCATCTAATGCGAGATTTGTTTTTTTCTTTCTTTAATTTTGGTGTTTCTTCATGGAGAGTTGCATAATATTTGGCGATTCCTCATCGAATTAAGAGTTAAGGTGTGTTTAAAACATGATATACACACATAGTATGCATGTTTTTAACTTTGAATCGGTTAAAAAGGCTCCAAAGGAGATTGATGTTGCTTAATCGAGCTAGTGTTCTCGTGAGAGTTGTGTTATAATATATGTTTTTTTGCGGCGAGTTAACAACCATAGGGACAAGATCATTATAATTTTAGGTCAAAAGTGTCACGAAGGTTTGACTAGGTCAACGACGAGTTGCTTAAATAATTAATTTATTTTGGCAGCGAGTTACTAACAGGTTCACGGCGACTTGCTTATTATATTGCCAAAAATAAACGTCACTCTGGCCAATTTAAAAATACACGGCGAGTTGCTTGAATAAAACCCACGGCGAGTTAACTAAACTTGGCGGCGAGTTGTCAATTGTCACGGCGGTTTGGTGAATTTCATCTTAGGCAGCGAGTTGCAAGAAATAGCAGCGGTTTGAGTATTTAATTGACACGGCGGTTTGTTCAAATATCACGGCGGTTTAATAAAAAATCAGTCAAGGCGGTTTGGTTACATTCTTGAAGGCGGTTTGCTCAACACCTAACGCAGTGGTTTAATTAAAAAAATGATAATAAATAATAATAATAAAGAATAATAATAATTATTAATATTAATAAATAATAATGATAATAATAATAAAATAATAAAGATTATTACTATTATTATTTTAATATTTATATAATATTAATAATATTAATAATAATAATAACATATTTTTAAATACTATGTAATTGACATTCTTCACTTGATGTTAATTGTAGTGACTGAATTATAATTTATAACGCAAATCCAAATTCTTATCGTAAATTTATCTAAATTACCAAATTCCTTCCACTTTGCCAACAATACATGGGGTTAAATGTAATTCAGATTTCAAATTACAATGAATTACAACAAAACAAAAAGCCTCCTTAGTAGTTACATAAAATAATGTTAATGAAACAATTAGTAAAAATTCTCTTGTATATACTTGTAGTCACATAAAATTACAATCTTCACATTAACAGGGCAAGGATTGAGAAAAACACTTCGGAATGCTTGTTTGCCAACAATCATGTCTATTTATTCATGGCCGCTTTTTGTATATTTTGTACGGGATAATATTGTAGGCCAATTCTTTGATCCAAAGAACCGTCATTTAAATACTTCAAGAAAGACTTCAAAGAACATCTCTTATTTCGTTACTTCACTTTTGAGTTATAGTATTGCGTAAAATTTTACAAGCCCATTCATTCATTACAAACTGCAAAAGAGTGGAGAAAGATACATATGATTTAGTATTGATTGTACAATAGATGGTACGACTATGCCTTCGATGGTGATTGAAGGATATAAGGGGTGTGCGTTCTAGCAAGTTGTTTATAACTTGCAATAAGAAATACAAAGATAATACGTTAAGTGATTGCGCATGGGTTGAACCCTGCGAACCACCTCCGACGTGCGAATAATTATATGATATGGTAGGTAAGTGACTTGAGAGAGTGTTAGGTGTTAAGATAGAATACCATAATGATATGAGCGGCAATTGTATTTTAAGAGAAGAGAATTAGCTTGGCAAGCTTTCATTTTTAGGGATCATGTGGGTGTCTCATGTTTATATGGTAACACCGAGCTTGAGTGCCCTACATTCTCTTCTTTGGTGTAAAGCTGGGTTGGGGGTGATCCTGAGGGAAGACCAGTCAAGAGTGATCCTGACTTAGACGTCTTTGAAGCCAAACGCGGATGGGTGTGTGGCTTCGGATAGACGAATTCTTCAAATGGTAACCATTGCTTTGTGAATGTTTAGCGAATATAGTTTTATAGGACTACTTATATGTGTCAGTAAGTAGCTTTCGAGTGAGTTCGAAGGGAGGACCTTTTAGCTTCTCGAAGGGTACGTCATAAGCCTCCCAGTAGAAAGTGATGCTTATACTGGAGATTTGCCTAATTTGTGTTCTTCATGGGAGTTTTCTAATTTTGGACGAACTCTCATTGAAATCGATTAAGTTGTGTTTAAACTTGATATACATACATAGTATTGCATGTTTTAACTTTGAATCGTGGTTAAAAAGCTCAAAGGGATTGATGTTGCTTAAATCGAGCTAGTGTTCATCGTGGAGAGTTGGTTATAATATTGTTTTCTAGCCGGCGAGTTGACAACCATATGGAACAAGATCCTTGATTTTAGGAAAAGTGTCACGGAGGTTTGACTAGGTCAACGACGAGTTGCTTAAAAAAATTTTTTTTTTTTTTTTTTAAAAATTAATTTATTTGGCAGCGAGGTACTAAACAGGTTCACGGCGACTTGCTTATTATATTGCCAAAAATGACGTCACATCTAGACCAATTTTAAATTACACGGCGACGTTGCTTGAATAAAACCACGACGAGTTAAACTAATCTTGGCGGGCGAGGTTGTCAATTGTCAAGGCGGTTTGGGCTGAATTTCATCTTAGGCAGCGAGTTGCAAGAAATAACAGCGGTTTGAGTATTTAATTGGCACGGCAGTTTGTTCAAATAGCACGGCGGTTTAATAGAAAATCAGTCAAGGCGGTTTGGTTACATTCTTGATGGCGGTTTGCTCAACACCTAACGCAGTGGTTTAATTAGAAAAAATGATTATAAATAATAATAATAATAATAATAATAAAGGAGTTAATAATATTTATTATTCTGTAATAAATATAATGATAATAATAAAAATATAATAAAGATTGTTACTATCTATTATTTAAATAGTTTTTTTCTATATAATATTAATAATAACAATAATAACAATAATAATAATAATTTATAAATACTAGGTAATCTGAATTCTCTCACTTAATGTAATTGTAGTGACTGGATTACAATTATAACGCAAACCAAATACTTATTGTAATGTAATCTAAATTACAATTCCTTCAACTCTGCCAACTAAACATGGTTTAATGTAATTCAGATTACAATTACAATGAATTACAACGAACCAACGCCTCCTTAATAGTCATATAAAATAATGTTAAATAAACAATTAGTAAAATTCTCTTGTATATACTTAGTAGTCACCTAAAATT
>BQNB010138044.1:1993-17762 GCA_026074375.1 Tanacetum coccineum | reverse complement strand
CTTTCATCAGAAAATATTTCAATGATGGCTTCATGTTCTTCGTCCAGCTTTTTTATCTTTTCTTCTGCCTCTTGAATCTTTTCTTCTACCTTTTGAAGTTGGCAAAGAAAAATCGTATTTTTAATTATAAAAAGACTCTTAATGCCCCTCTCAAAAAGCAATGCTAAAATTATAGAGTGTCTACTTTCGTCATTTAACAAAAAAAGCTTCTCTTAGAAGCCTCTTATTTTTCGAAAGTAAATGGACCTAATATGAGTGTGTGCAGTTACTTCTATCAATTATTTTCAAAACAAGATCCAAATCAGTCGATAGGTTAATCCTTTTTGCCAATTTAACAAAACCCTAATCTAAGAAAAACTTATAATCGATTGCCTAATTTTAATTACACAAGAAAACCCTAATCCTTATATTGCAAAAAAATTTGAATTTTAATTACACAAGAAAAACTAATAATTGATTGTATAATTTTGCAGGAAACCTGTTCATCAGTTTTCGTGTTTCTCCATCTTCTTCCTCACAGGTACCTCTCTCTCAGATCCCCTAGCTAGAATCATGTAAATTTTAATACTCCCTCCGTCCCATATTAAGTGTCCACAATGGAATCTTTTAAGTCTTTTTTCCTTAACTTTGACCATAAATATTTTTGTTTGTCTTATATAATATTGAACAAAAATTCTACCAACGAAAAATATATTCAAAACTCTATCCATTCATATATCTTGCATCAAGTATCATATAACATAAGAAGAAATCATTAAGGTCAAAATTGAAGAAAAAAGACTTTGAAAAAGTCAAGTGGACACTTAATGTGGGACGGAGGAAGTATATCTTATTTGGCATTCTTTCATTGTTTAATATGTTACTTTGGTGTTTCTACGATTTTATACTGATATTGAGTGGGTGACAAATTAGAAGGTATTTATTCATTTCTATTTTTGTTTGAATGAAGTAACTCAACCAATTTTGATTTCTGCACAAAGTAAGCGAGTTTCAATTTTAGGATTCATCTCGAGGTGGTTTGCTTAGAACGTAATTGATCATTTGACATTTTTCTTATTGTTAGTATAAAGTTGAAAATTGTAAACAGGCTTGGACATTGCTACTGCATTACTAAGTTGCACGGGGACGGAAACGAAAACAGGGATGGGACAGGTACGGGTACCGGGAAACGGCAACATCCAAAAACTCAAGAAACGGGTACGGTGAGGAAACGTCTATGTGTTTTGTAATATTTTAGTATATGACAAATTGTCTTCCAAAAAATACTTGATATTTAACTTATTGATCATATCATACAATTTTAAGTTTATAAATTATAATGATATAAAAGCAATTAATTTTAATATTCTAAAAATTTCATGATGAAGAATTGAAGATTGTAGACTTGAGAATCAGTTTATGAGATCTGAAGGGTTTGAAAAGTTGATGAGCCGTGAGTCATGAAACGATTTGTTTTCTGATTAGATAGGTTAATATAAAAATTAAAGCCTTTTAGTTAATGAGTCATAGGAAACGTGACTTTTTGGGCCAGAAACGTTTCCCAAACGTTTCCTAGATAAGGGATTGGCGTACCCTAAATGAAGAAACGTTTCCACTTTTACCGGGGACGTTTCCCCGGCGTTTCCCTATGTTTCCCCGTTTCCCCGCGTTTTGGAAACGCGATACGGCTTCTCGGCGGAGTTTCCGTGCATCCTAGCTGCATTATGGCTAATTGCAACTACTATACCTCACATTTCATGGGACTAGCTTTCATCTTTCTTTCTTTTTTCTCTTGATGTGTATTCTCTCATATATGTATTTCATGGCATTTTTTCATGCGTTTGATTGTCTGCCTGAAGTTGAACTAGCCTGAAGTTGAACTGGTGAGTAACATGTTAGTGGAGGAAGAAAAAAAAGGGCAACTGAAGTTGAAATACCAACTGCTATCACTATCTTTAACGATAATCATATATGCACAAACATAACCAACTAATATATGTTTATAAAAGTTAGTAACCATCGTTTCTAAAATAGTAATATGAGGATAAGAAACATCCTAGAGACACACCTCACAAATGAGGTGGTCACACCCATCTGGGGCATTTGTAAATTGGCTCAGAGTTCCTAGCCTTTACGTCACCCTAATTGTGTATCACTTATAGGTGTGTGTCTGCTAGGGTGTTCTTAATCTCATACTAATTTTTTTCATCATCCTCAACCACCTCAAAACACAACACAAAACCACAAACACTCCACGCCCCAAACAATCAACCAATCCCCCACAAGGCACCCCCCCCCCCCCACCCCCATACCATCCCCCCACCAACCCCCCCGCCACCCCCCGCCCCCCACCGCTCCCCCTCCCCTCCTCCCCCCCCCCCCGGCTTCCTCTGGGCCAGGGGTTCAGGGAGTATTTATACCTCTTTTCAATAATGAGCATAAAGCCCTTTATTGTCTTTTAGACTTTTACCATTTTAGCCCCTTTTGTTTATAGACTTTAACGATTTTAGTCACAGGTCTTGTGACTATATTTTAGTCACAAACCTCTTCACTTAACCTGATTACACAATATTAATTGCTTTTTTTTATTATTACAAGACTTTTATCTCAATAAGATGTCACTTTTTTCATCAATCATAAACCAATCTTCCCCAAGGGAACGATCAATTGAGGATCTCTCTTTGATTGCATTAATGATCACCATTTTCTTATTCGTAACAATCTCCCCCTAAAGAATGATTATTGAGATCTCTCTTATAACTTTGATCTTTGAACTTGAATGCTTGTTTGTCTTGAGTCTTGTTGTGTAATAGTCGTCTTGTTTCAGTCATGCTCTTGTGATCTTGATCTTTATCCTTTCATTTTCTTTCGTCTTTGCCTTTGAGATCTTCTCAAATCATCATTCTTTACCGTGAATCCATCTTGATTTATCTTTTGCAGCTTTTGACCAACACACTCATACTTTCTTGATAGCTTACAATCTTCCTCATGTAGAACTTTTGTCTTGACTAACAACTTGATGATTTGAGGAAATTCTTTGTTTTATCAGAGTTGCGAAAGTGTATCTTTGAACTTTGAGTATAAGATATGAAGGAATGAATATGACGGTGTTCTTTCTTCTGAAAGGTAGAGATGTTGTTGATGTTCTTCCTCCTAATTGATTCACCCTCACAATTAAACAACATTCATTACACTAACTTCACATTTCTCCCCCCTAAATGTTGTACTCTATCGAAATATCCAGCTTGAACACTTCTCTTCCCCCTAATTGCATTTGATGACCATCAAACATAATCATAATCTTGTTACGCCTGAATATTCGATTGTGAAGTCATGTGTGGATTGCGGTCTAAGCATGAGAGTCAACTACTAACTTCAATTTTAACAATCTCCCCTTATCAATATTGTGACCACTATAGTAACTTGGTAATCCAAACACTTCACTCTAGATTAAATCAACGAAATGTTGTTTGTGTTTTTCAAAAACAAATTCCAAAAAAACACGACAACTACTAGATCACTTAGATTACTAGTTAACACTAATTGAATCATTAAACATTCATTTTCAAATTAGTGACCTACGTTCAGCGTTGGCTTGATGTTAGCACTGGTAGGATTTCCATTCATCATCGTGAATACTTTACTTAAGTATCACTATTGAATGTTTCGCGCAATGTCACAAAGACATTCAATATCACATAGACATATAAGCGACTCTTGTACCTTTTGTATCATTGATGTTTAATACAAATGTACTTTTGTGTCCTATGTGAGATTTATAATTTGATCTCATTTGGCTTTAGACTCAATAAGTGCGTTTTGGTTTTTGTGATCGGAGGCTAGAACAGACTGCCACCTTTTCAATATCAACAATCTCAGAGTGAGATGTCAATAGATTATGCGTTTAGTCTCTGTGACAATGAAACAAGAATTCTTTTGAGAGAATCTTGAGTGGCTGGGAAGGGTTGTGCATTGCATCACTGGGTCCATGATGTCTTTCTTCAATACCAAATATCATCTTTGTGATATTCGATAGATTATGTATTGACCCGGTTTCTGCCTAAAGTTTGTGGAGGGCTTCTTTCTTTTCACCCTTTGCACATCATTTCTTTTTCATTCTTCAACCCCTTCAGTGTCCACCAAGAGGTCATTACTATCATCATGTTGTGATTGTTCCGATGATAGCTCATGCCTTAGTTGACATTATTCCCATTCACATTCAACTCTATCATACCTGAGGACTTATATTTTATCTATAGAATGTCCCTGGGTAGATCCATCTGGTTCTGGTTGGATCATGGGATAATACCTAATCTTACCACCTTATTCCTTCTTTGATCATTGTGAGGTAGTTAGTTGATGGGTATTTAAGGTCGAGACCATAAAACCATTTGAAAATCAATCAAAGTGTTTGATATAAATCAAAACATTTAACACTTTGAGAGTTTCACTTTTGAGAAATAGCACATGGAGGAAAGAGTTGATTACACTTTGAGTCTTTTAGATCACTTTGTTATTCCACACATTTAAGCATTTATCTTTTTTGATCACATTTTAATCCAATTTTCTCCCCCTCAAAATAGCATACCATATGATATTTTTGATATCAATGGATTAAAATAGCTATATGAGATTTTGAAAACACATGGGAGAAAACGGATATAGCATGATTATCATTTGGAACCTTTTTGAATGTTCTAAACAAATTTGAAAAATGGTTACGTCAAAGTATGTTGATATCTAAAACGTATGGTCAGTAGATTGCTCACTCCTCATCCTGTTAATTTCAGGAAACGGTCATAACCGGACACAATCTTCACCATTTGCTCGTTTATCGATATAAACACACTTGTCAACAACTACTTTTAAATCGATTATTATTCATTTGTTCAAAACATTTTCCTTTATACTCCTCCTTAATAATAAAAAACTTCATTTTGTATGCCACCGCGGTTATATTGAGGGACAGAGTTAAGATGCCTTGGTATATCACTGAAGAACCACTTTTGAATCTACTGAATGTTTTGGATACATAAATTTTTACTTGAAGGTAGTTTCCAATGATTCTATTCATAACATTCGCGCTCACATAATGTAATTAACAACTACATCTATGCAATTGAAGTTCATGATAAATGGGCTCAACTTGGGTTATCGCAACTTAGGCAACACGTAATCTAATATAAAATTGAATCCATTGTGTTCCATTTATAAAAACAAATGCATGTGTTACTCAAAAATTATATAAAAACATTTAATCCTAACGAGTAAAAGTGAGGCTATGAAACTCATAATATCCTTTAAAAAACAACATCACATTGTTATTAAGATGACCCCAGTAAGTATAGAGTTTGTAGAAGCATGTATTTCCCCCTCGAGGGTTTATAAACATTCAAAGATTGAATAAAGCGAGGTTATGATCGCACTCGATGATGTAGAACGTTGAAGATATAGCATCTAATAAGCACAACACGAAGGAAGACGAAGCGGCTCGTCAAGGATGTTGCACACTAAATCTCTTAAAAGGCTAAGATCCATAGCTAGGATCATGTATTTGGGGTTTCAGTATGATGGTTACGTCAACGGCTTACGCTTGTTGTTGAAGATTTAGATTTAACGTGTGTATGGTTTGGTGTGTTGGTTAAATAAATAAATTTGAAAATATTACGCAAAGTGTGGTATTATATATTCTTTTTATTTTTTTTTTTTTTTTTTATTTTATTTATATATTTTTTTTAATTTTTTTTTATTACTTATGAAAAAATAACCCTTATCTAATTACCATACCATGAATTATATAACACGACAATTCAATCCAAAGATTATGGAAAGTATATAATACTTGCAGAGGTATTATATAATAAGTGTGAATAATTAATTAAACCAATTAGTTTGACAACCAATTTAATTAATAAAAGACTATGAATAATGGTAGCAGTGTTTAACGTTATGGATATTAAGAACGATTGCTTGTAAGTATATAAATATTATAAAAATATAATAATATTTTATAATATATATATTCGTTTCTTCGACGGGTCGGTCTAAAACAGTTCGTCTCATTGTAAAGTATAGTTTTCGTTTCGTTGTCAGGTTATTTAAAGATATATTTTAGTATATCTTTAAATGTAACTTAGGTGCTTATATCGGTTTATAGAATAAATAGCAGTTTCAGTGAATCGTAAAATATAGTAAAATTATATAAATTCATCATGAATTCTACGTTTATTTAGCTTTCCATTTTCGCATAATGACGTTTTCCATATTCAATATATGTTGTAATTATTAACGTGTTAATATTTCAAACACTCGCGTTTTTTAGGATATAATATATTTATATATTTTATTATATCTAAACTAACAAAATATAAACATTATATTTATTTAACCAATTTAAACCACCAATATATATATCCGGTTTCATGTTTATTAAACCTTACGTTATATATATTTATTTGTTGATTTGCTATATAAACGAAACGAACCCTTGTTGTTTCGCTAAACCAAACGCGTCCTTTGTGTCTCTCTCTCTTAAACCAAACACACCCTTATGGTAGTTTTACCCAGAAACGAACACCCCTTTTGGTGGGGGTTTAAAACCACACGTAGCCATAGCTGCATAATCAACCAACGCACCTTTCTTTATCAATAAACCAACACGCCTGTTAAGTTGTTTCGGTTAAGCCAAAGCACCCTTGTGCGTGGCTGTTACGCCAAACGCACATTAACCGCTTAGTCACAAACAAAACAAAGTACCTATTCTGGAACCCAGATCCAAACGTCCTATCCGCTGAAAATAACAACAAAAACGCAATTTTTTGGTTGTTTGGCAGCCAACCCAAACACACCCGACTGTGGTGGCAGCAACAATCACTCCGGCTGTGGTGGCAGCCAATGCAACACACCGGACAAAAATATAACATAGGATAAAATCTAAACATTTCTGTTGTGGTGGCAGACCACAACACACCTCCACTGCTGCTAAACCCAATACAACAACCCAAAAGCACCCTCTAGCGGCGGCAGCAGACAAACGCGCTCATTAGAGGCGGCTGCCGCCCCTAGACGGCTGCCAACAACAACCCACGAATACCCCTAGTTGTATTACAACACTCAAACACACCCTGTGGTTTTTTTCTGTAGTTAGTTGCTTGTAACACAAACCAGCCGCACCCTTGTGGTGCGGTGGCTGTCACCGAATACAAACCATCCTTGTGGTGGTGTTTTACCACCGAATCAAACCACCCTCGTGGTGGTGGTGTGACGTGGTGGTGATGGGTGACGTGAGATGGTGATGATGATGATGAATGTAGGATGAGATGCGGTGGTAGGTGGGAGGTTAGGTGTCGACGGTGGGGAGGCAGCGGAGGAGGGGGAGAAAGAAAACGACGAGTGGCGGAGAGTGACCTAGTGGGTCGGATAGATCGGTTAACGAGGATCACTTTTGGTTTCGGCCGGAAAAGTCACCGAAAAACTTTTCCGGCGACGGTCTGTGGGACATGACTGGACGGGCATGGCGGCTGAGGGTGTGGAGGATATGGGAGTAGGGAGGAGAGTGTGAGGCTTGTGGTGTGTGTTAGATATATAGAAATGAATATAAAAGTTATTAAATTATAATATTATAATAAAACTTATATTTAATGTGACAAGTTTTATTAGTTTGGGTTCAGATGTGTAAATAGTTACCCCAAGGGACCAAAAGTGTAATTGTTGAGAAACTTTATAAAATATTGGTTGCGGTCTCCGTTTGAGTGATTAAGGATGTTCAAAATACGAAATTGCGCCATTTGTTTTCTAAATCATTTTTTGATAAAAAATGAGTATTCACTCGAATATTTTCATAAAAAAAAAACCCTTTATAAAATTTTTTTTAAAATAGTTTATTATTTATTTTGTATATTTCCGATAAACTTGTCCGTAAAATGATCATTTTACTCGAATATTTGGTCTTCAACAAACGTCACTGAATAAAATGTTAATATTTTATTAAAAATTCTTTTTATTATAAAAAAATGATAATTAATTGTAATTTTATTATTTTTGTGTCGGTACTCGTTCTGATCCTAAAATCTTTGCGACTATGTGAGGGCATTTCAGTCACCTTCTGATGTTTTCGGGTCTTTCGGTCATAATAATATAAAAAAGGTTTTGCTTCCCAGTGGAATGCGTTTTACATCAAATTGCTTAGAGTAACCCCGAATAATGAATAACGTTGGTTTTAGCTGATCGTTTTTGATAATTCAACTTGGTATAACTTATATCTCCTTTTTAAAAGATCCGAAAAATTCTCGGATGTTTACAGTAACCTACCCCTTAAAGAAATATCGTCCTGAGGATTATATGGTGTTATTCGATTGTGTGACCAAGGAAAACAAAAACTTAAGGTTTAATAACTCGTTCTTAACACAGACGCTGTGAATTCTATTCATCAAAATTCAGGTTTTCTACACTTCTCAATTCTACAAAAATAATTTCGGCTAGGTTTGTCCAGGATTTTTAATCCATCACAATGGGTATCTCAATTTTATATCATTACAGTATCTTATGACGGGTATTACCGCGTTATAGGAAAAGTTCTTTATAGTTGAAAACCTAAAAAAGGTTGTTAGTCGATCATTCGTGAGTATGTTTTGTATAAGTTTCTAAATGTCGAGGACGGAGTCTCGTTTCTACATTCTGTAATGTTCGATGTATTCACATCTATGTGGCTTATGTATGTAAGATACCCAAACTTTATTGGCAGTACTAGGATGTATCGCCGGACCTAAGTCTTTCCTACTCAGTGGCCGAACATGAATAGTCCCATATCTGTTTCGTTGTATAGGTGTCTTATCTCATTTTAGGCGGGGTGCATTACCTATTGATAAAGTATGTATCAGTCGGGACGCTCCAGGACAAAGCAGCGCCATAAGTCAATATTATAATAAATGGTGTGGGATGCGAGAATGAGGACATTTCGAGAAACAATATCTAAAATAAGTTTACAAATGAAGGAGCTCGCGGAGAGCTTATGCGATAGTCAGGCGGATTATGGTACTCAGTCGCTAGTTTAAGGTACGACAATCCAACTCCATTTAACTCAAGTGTGTATCTAAGTTGTTGAGATCCACGAACAGTTCGTGATCGGAGGATTAACACGGCTAAAAGTAATAACTTAAGAAATGTGACAAGGTAGCTCAAGTGAGGCCTTCCTTTTTTTAAAAAAACAAAATTATGTTATGGTCAGGTAGATTGCTTTACTCTCATCCGTTTATTTCAGGCAAACGGTCGTAACCGGACACAATCTTCACCATTTGCACGCTTATCAATATAAACACACTTGACAACAACTACTTTTATATCATGTATTATTCATTTGTTTAAAAAACATTTTCCTTTATACTACACGTTTTAAAAATATATCTATATGAGTGTGAACGAAGGGAAGTGTTGAACACACAATGAAAGACTTTAAGAAATCTTTTTGAATAACTTCTTGAAAATGTGTGTTTCAAACTTTTGTATTACCATTGACTTGAGCTACAAAACTTTGGATGTTTGTTTATAGCTCATGACAAAAAAGATTTATCTTTTGTTGTTAAGAGATAAATGCGCTAAAAAACGTACATTTTCTTTATTTGAGGCAACGGGTTGTATCTGAAATGATTACAAGCATCGGACAGTCGAATTTCAGACAACACCTTTGGAACCATTTTCGCACGTGCTAACGGGTATGGCCAAGTTTGAAAATTTTGAAGTTGATGTCAATTCGGATGTATAGTGTTTGAGTGTCCCAACGTGCTTGAAACCGGTGTTTCATTTGAAAACAACTCTCGTAGAATCAACGAAGATTTAAAATTCCTTTTTGATTTTCCATTGATTATTGAAACTCGGTGTATTCATGTGGAAGTTTTTAAATCTTGTTGTGAAGAAAATTATCCCATTTATGTTTCCATTTGATGTATCATTCTGGAAATTCCGTTTTTGATGCGTTTTGAAAGTTTTCATGGTTTTTTTTTTCAAAAGGCATTCCCTTCGATTGTATTGCATTGGAAAACATTCTGATCTGGAATATTGGAAAGTTTCAATTGGATTTTGTTTTGGTCTCCACACTGTTTTACGGGTGTTAGAGAGAGTGTGGATTACAAAAACTTGGATGCTTTCCTTTTAAAGTTCTTGTCTTAAAAAAACTCTTTTGAGAAACATATGCTTCAAAGTTTGAGATTCGTAATGGCCTTACAATTGTTTTACCGGTGTAAAACAAGAGTTAAGATTGTTCAAATGATTTGATGCTTTGTTTACATTTGAAGCTCTTGTCTTAAAACCCTTATGAGGAAAAAATGTTTCAAAACTTTGAGATTTCTTAGAAAACTTCCTATCTTTTTGTAAAGAATAGTTTGTAAACTGAGAAACCCTTCTTGGAAATGGTTTTGAGGATTCACCCGTGTGAACCTTTGCTGAAACACTTTCGCTAGGTTTTGAAGATTTTGAAACATTGGTTTCCCTCCTTTTCCGATTAAGAGAATCAAACTTTACTTTCAAAGCATTATACAAAGTTCTCAACTCATGATATTCTTTTTGACAAGAACGAATATCTTGTGATGCCAATTTTGATTCCAAATATGCAATTCGTTTTAAAAGCTGATCTTTTTCATTTTTAGGCAAAGACTATGCAGTGACTGGTTTTGACAAACTCTTTTGCATATCAACTTTGGGAGTAAACCATGATTTTGAAATTTGAGAGTTTATCAACAATTTATCAGCTGGTGGTTTTCCCAAAATTGAATGTTTATCAAACTTAGTTTTCACAGACTTTCCTTTCAGATTTTCCAATTGAGTTCTCAAATGAATAATTTCTTTCAAAAATTAATCCTTTTCAGCTTTAGAATCATCAACCTTACGAGCCAATTGTCATTCAAGAACAACTTTCATTTTTTCAAGTTTTTTAAAATACGCCTCAAATTTAGCAGTTCTGTTAGACAATTCAAGCTTGACAGCATTAAAATCTTTTGTTTGTTGAGTCAAAACCTTTTTCAGCTCATCAATCTTTATTTGAAAAACACTTGTTTTGTTTTCAAAAAGATGTTGTTTCTCCCTCGGTGACTTTTTGAAAAATTCAATATTTTCCAAAATATTACTGAACTTTGTTTCAGCAAATTCAAACAATTGAGACTTCAGATTTTCTGCCTCGTTTTGTGTTACATTTGAAGTTTTTGTTTGAACCAGCGACTTTTTGATTGAATCAAACAAGTTTTTGTAAGTCAACTTCAAGTGTTCATTCTCCTTACCTAATGACGCCACTTGATATTCCAACCTAATGTTTTTAGTTTCAATTTCATCAAAATTGTCCTTAACTTTAACTTCATCACATTGATTAGTCTCAACCTTTGACCTTTCAACCGATTCAAACAAATCTTTATAAGTCTGTTTTAAATGAGCATTCTCTAGTTGTAATGATGCCATAAAATTCTCATTTTCTTTTTGCACTGTTTTCAAAGAATTATTTTCTCGAGACTTGTGTTGAAGTGCGATTTCAAAAGCAATACTCTTTGCCTCAAATTTTGACAAATCTTTTTCCAATTTAACAATTGTTTTTGACAATTCCTGTGTGACTCCAAATGCATCATTACAAACCGTATCAGCTGTTTTACTCTCATTTGAAACATCTTTTGACTCTTTTGAAATTCTGTCTATTTCATCATGTAAATCCTTATTCCTTATTTCCACAAAAGAGGTTATGACAAGATTCTTGATATCTTCAGCTACGGATGCTTCCAAGAGTCGATCTTTTAAAAGCTCATTTTGTTTAAAAGTTTCATGAATATCATTTTCCATTCAAACATCTTTCATTTCTTTTACATCTCTGTTAAATCATTTCTGAAAGACTTCAAAATAGGTACGCCAATTTTGAAGAATGTATTTTGCTTCTACACAAACATCGATTAATCGTTGTTCTTCTTTAGACGTATAGAAAATGCTTTCACATTTACAATTTATTTCTAGTAACTCATATAATGTTTTGAAATATTTTTCCATTTCATTCAAATCCATAAACATTGGATTTACACTAGGCATTGATGACATGCTTGGTTTTGTCTTAGAAGAAGATTCTTCAGAAGATATTTTTGAAACAGAAGATATACAAGATGATGGAGAATATGTTTGTTCAGCAGAAAGTTCTTTTTGAGGAACAAAATTGTCATAAAGTTTGTTTAATTTTCCGTAATCGATTGGTTGTATCTTTAACTCTTGAACTTTTTCATCTTTTTGAAACTCGTTCATTTTTAATTGACTCTTTTCAGCATCCTCAAGAGTTTCCTCAGAATCAAACACATGCAGTTGTTCACTCTTATTACACAATTCATAAGCATTATACAACTTAGGATTTTTGGCGTAAGCTTGTGAAAGAACATAAGGACCGTTATATCCCAAACCCGACATCCATAAGTTGTCCCGAAAAGCTTTTTGTTCATTTGTAAGCAACCGAAGTGTTTCAGTTGATTTGCCCATTTTACAAACAACATTTTCAAGATCTTTGATTTTAGCTTGTAACTGAAGAATATCATCAAGATATTTTTCCTCTTTGTTACACTGTGTTTGATTGAAAATCGTTTGTGTCTTTTGATATTCCTCTTTTTGTCTCTTATAATCCTTGACATCTAACTCTAATTAATCTCGTTGTTTTTATAGATCTCGAATGATATCTCGATCACGAACAAATTGAGACTGATCTTGTTTGTTATAACGTTTTGCCCGTTCATCAGCCTCAAGAAATTCGTTGAGATAATTATTATCCTTGTTAATACCTTCCAAAATCCGATTCCTTTCCTTATACAACTCAAGCTGACTAGTTAAAGTCGTGTTTTGTTGTTGGACTTTTTGAGCAAATAATTGTTGTTTTTCAGCTTCCTGAGCTAAGCGTCTTATTTCCTCGTTTGATCCCATTTACCCTATTTATCACGATGATCCCAAGTAATTTTCAACACAAACCCAAAAATTCAATCCAAATTATCACTTAAACCAAATCACGCACAAACTTTCAGATCCACACAAACTATCAATTCCACACAAATCAAATCGTTCACAAATATCACAGTTTTCTCAGAAGAATCAATTGAAAAGGAATCAAGATTACGATAAAACCGTAATTGATCAATTTCAATTGATTATAATTTTTTTTTAATTTCAAATTCGGAAATAAACTCAGATCTGAATGAGATTTAGTCCCAAAACGCGTTTTCAAAAACGTGTTAAGTGAAAACCGAGTTTGACCATTGACCAAAAAATTACTGAATTTGACTTCCGAATTTGACTTCCGAGTTTGACTATTGACCAAAAAATTACTGAATTTGACTTCTGAATTTGACTTCCGAGTTTGACTATTGACCAAAAAATTACTGAATTTGACTTCCGAATTTGACTTCCGAGTTTGACCAGATGTAACAAACTTTGACAAGATGTAACAAACTTTGACCAGATGTAACAAATTTTGACCAGATGAAACAAACTTTGACCAAGTGTAACAAACTTTGACCAGTTGAAACAAACTTTACTGAATTTGACCAGTCAAACTTCCGAATTTGACCAGTTGACTACCGAGTTTGACCAGTTGATAATGAAGCACTAATCTATTACAACTCGATAATCAAACGAATACAAAGAAAACGAATACCAAAAAAATGATAAAATCCTATCACACCAAATTTGATGAAACCGAAAGTGTTGTTATAGGTTCGAGAAACAAGGAAATACACTTTCAATAGAACAAATTCAGTATATTATGTGCGACCCAAAATACAAATAGTTCTACAATTTTTGGTATAAGACCCAAATGAGCACACACAATTAGATATCAAGCCCAACTGATCATTTTATCAACAAACTCGGCCCAACTGATCATTTTATGGATTTTCGGTAGAACACTCACAAGACCAATATAATCTTTCGATATTACTTATTGGCCCAAATCCAAAAAGGTCATTCACTAGAACATATATATATGACACGCACACACTTTTTACAACCCTAACCTTAAATTGCACACAAATAACACGCCTCTCTTTTTGGTTTGTAGACACTCTCACACAATCACAAAATTCACTCTCACACTCAAACCCTATCTCATAAAGCACACGCCTCTTTATCTCACAAACACAGTCACAGATCTAAAACGAATCTCACCACAAAAATAATACAGACTACATGTTTCTTTCTCCTCACAAACACAAAAACTCACATAAACCACAACACTTTTTTCCTGTTATGATTCACACTGACACACTATTCACTATCATTTAAGTACTCACATCCACCTCTTATATTATCAATACACAACCAACTTCTTTCTTTTTGTTCTTAATATTTCAGCCACACAACAACTTAACAACACCTTTTTCTTGGTATTGGTTTCGTATACTCAAGACAACCTCAAGAAAAAATTGTCACAGGTAGGTCAGTGGTTGTTGTGTTATTTTCTTTATTAATCGAAACAAAAGAAGACGGGAACACCTCTTGTTCTTGGTTTTTCTTTATGATTTTTCGCAAAGTAAATGAAGCTCAGTCTTCAAAATTTGATCTATGATGGTATTGTTTTTTCTTGGATGGTTAAGAACAATACGTTTGAAATCTCTTTTAAGAGATATGAAAGAAAACCAAATCTGAGATCAAACTTTCGTTTAGCTTTGAGTGCGAATCTGAAAACTTTGTTTTCGAAAATTTATGAAGCTATGTTTTCAACAAGATCTATGAATAAATTGTGTGTTATAATATGTTGAAGAGATGTTATACTTCGAGTTTAAACAACACACAAAAACTGAGATCTTATGTTTAATTTTCTGAGATTGTGTTTCCGTTTTTAATCTTTGTTAAGATCATTGAGTTCTTGATTGAGTACTCTTTTATTCTTTTTGGAGCTGATCCGAGTTTGGTTTCTGAGTTTTTGATTCCGAGATTGTAAATCTGTTGAAATCAATCTGTTTTTGAGTATGGTTTTGAAATTGGTTATAGATCAGTGATGATATTTTCTTATGTGTTAAAGATATGAAAGATCTTTGATTAACAGTTTATCAGACACAAAGAAAACACAGAGATCTTGACTTTTCCAAATTTGATATTTTTGAACTAGGTAAGACTCAAAACGTGTTTTACAAAAACTCGTTAACTGATTACTGAGACTGACTAGTCAACATTGAATTTTGAAAGTCAAAACTCTGAAAAATCAGTTACACTACTGAGTTTGACTAGTCAAAGATCATGTAACAAACTTCTCCGAATTTGACTATTGAAACAACTTTTACTGAATTTTTACTTTAAAACACTGCTGAATATCAAAAATAAGCACAAATAAGCTAATTTGTACCAATTCTGCCATGACACTTACGATAAAACCGTAAGTATACAATCTCGATCAAACCGAGATTAGCAAAATGAGCACAAGATAAACTGATTTGACTATTTGACCAAAAATAAGCAGTTTTGACTCAAATTAAGCTCATGAAAATAAGCTGAAAAACAGAATAAGCACACGAAAAAGACAGAATAAACACAGCAAATGATCAGGACCGAATAAGCTCGAAATAAGCTGAAAATAAGCTGCTGGAATAAGCTGTCGGAATAAGCTGTCTGAATAAGCTCTCCTAAACAACACTAAATCGCTCCTGTAGCTCTGATACCACTTGTGAGGTCTTGATTTCAAGATCAATAAGCAATAGAGTGTTTAGTCTAGAGAGAGAAAGATTAGAAAGTAGAGAGAGAAAGAGGGAGGAGGAGGATTAGAGAAAAGATAAAATGAGATTAAGAGAACACACACAAG
>BQNB010138042.1:0-17762 GCA_026074375.1 Tanacetum coccineum | reverse complement strand
AGCAAGAACACCGTCATAATTCATACCTTCATATCTCATACTTAAAGTTTAAAGATACACTTCTGCAACTCTGATAAATTAAAGAACTTCCTCAAATCATCAAGTTATTGATCAAAACAAAGTTCTACATGAGGAAGATTGTAAGCTGTCAAGAAAGTATGAGTATGTTGGTCAGAAGCTTTAAAAGATAAATCAAGATGGATTCACGGTAAAGAATGATGATATGAAAAGATCTCAAAGGCAAAGGAAAAAAGGATAATGGAAAGATCAAGATCACCAAGATCAAGATCACTAGAGCATGATTGGAACAAGACCACTATTTCACAACAAGACTCAAGACAAACAAGCATTAAAGTTCAAAGTTCAAAGTCACAAGAGAGATCTCAATGATCATCCTTTAGGGGGAGATTGTTACGAATAAGAAAATGATGATCATTAATGCAATCAAAGAGAGATCTCAATGATCGTCCCTTGGGGGAAGATTGTTAGGATTGATAAAAGTGACGATCTTATTGAGATAAAAGTCTTGTAATAAATAGAGAAATAATATTGTGTAATAGGTTAGGTGAAAGGCTCGTGACTAAAATAAAGTCACGAGACCCGATAAATAGTTAAAGTCTAAAAGACAAGAGCTCCATGCTCATTCATGTAATTGGGTATAAATACCCCTCCACCACCTTATTTGTGAGGTGTGTTTCTAAGTGTCTTCCAAGTTTCTTCTAATCTCATTCTTATGTTTTCTCTAATCCTCCTCCTCCCTCTTTCTCTCTCTACTTTCTAATCTTTCTCTCTCTAGACTAAACACTCTATTGCTTATTGATCCTGAATTCAAGACTTCACAGGTTATTATACATACGCGTATATAGAAAACGGAGTTAACGGTTACCTTTAAACGGTGTATCTTTTCGTGCTAAAAGGTAATCATCTTCTATCCTTGTTAATTAATGTGTTCTACATGTGTTCTTTAATTCCGCTGCGTACTCGTGTTAATTAATTGTTAATTAGGTCATAAAACCCAACATGTACAATGTCTATAATAACATGTACTTTTTATTTTAGGGGTGCTTTAAAAATAACATTAATTAGTGTGTTTATACTTTGAATTATATTGTAGCTTGTTTAGACTGTAAATTGTGAAAATATTTTTAATTGATTATATGTAATTTGGTAGATATGCATTTAATTGGTTATACAATGTGAATATATCATTGTACTTTAAGTAATGAAGTGTTTTAATAGGCGTATTAATTATGTATTAAAAAATTGTAAAAACATGCTTTTTTATTGTTGTAAAATGTGTAGATATGATTGTATATTAATATAATGGTGTGTTTTAATATAAGTATTAATTATGTTTGTATGTTCTAATTGTTAAGTTTTAATTATGTTTTTATGGGTTGTACACTATGCATAAATGTGTGTAAGTTGAAAATTCAATATTGCTAAAAATAGAAGGCTACTATGATTTATAAGTAGTTAAGATTTTTAAGTTATAATTTTTAGTGATGTAATTTTCCAAATCAATGACATTCAAAAAAAATTCGTCATACTTTGTCGACATTTATATTTAGGCCAGTAAACGAATGCAGACGAACGTGGATGAAGCTTTGTTTATGTTTGTTCTTCTAAGTTTAAGCGAACAAATGAACATACATAAACACTTAAACAAACAAATTTTCGTATTCATGTTTGTTCGTTAAGGAAAAGAGTTTGTTTGTGTACGTTTGTATTTGTTCGACATTAAATGAACGTAAACAATCAAATGAATAAAATGTACATAAACAAGTACAAAATGTTTATAATTTATACTTTTTTATTTATTGTGTGTTCGTTCGTTTAAGTATACACGTCTTTCTAAAAGTGTATAATAATAAGGTACCATATTTGAATATTAGCATAAATGAACATAAACGAACATTAATGAATACATAATGGTTACAATATTGCAAAGTAAAAACGATTCGGATCTTATGTAGGATCTTTGCAAGCTTAAGATCTTATAGGATCTCGATCTTAACCATAGGATTTTAAGATTCAATCCGATCCAATCTTACTTTTGTCGAATCGCAAACTAAAAAACTACAAATTTATGAATTGTATTTTGTTTAATTCAAAAACAACATGTTAATATTCATAAACATTTTCGTAATGATAATGTATAACCACAATTCTGTGAATATTCACATAATTCTGTGTTTATGATATATAATAATTCGTAGATTTGTATAATATTACACAAACTATTCAGAAAATAACATTACATTAAGATCTTAAAATCTTGATCCAATCTTCGATCTCGATCTTGCAAAAACGCAAACGACCCTAAATAAGATTCCGATCTTAAAAATCCTGTTAATTACACACTAGTCAATTTAATATTTTCTGATTCATATCACATGTAAAGCATAAAAATAGTGCTATGAACTCAATTAATGTTCAAAGATAATATGGCTTTTTGTCCCTATTTTTTGTACTTTTATTTCATTCAAAGAGTTATTGCAAATTTTGCTATATGTTAGGACACGTAAAAACCTTAATAACAGACTGCAAAAAGAATATGATTAGTTGGACAACAATATACTCTTAAATATATATCGGTTAAAATAATTTTTATACACATGGAAATGATTTTAGAAGGATATATATAAAAATATTTTCATTAGGATTAATGGCGTTGTTTTGGCATTAAAAAGTTGGTTTAATAAAGTTTTCTTATTGATATGTAAGAGACAAAACATCATTAATGTTGTCACATTACGTTTTCAAAAGGAAAATTTCTAACAAAATAAAGATCTATGACAATTCAAGACTACAACAACATATATACCTATGTTTTTTTTTTCTTTTCTTTTGTAATCATGGTATTCGAACTTTTGGCCGACTAATTTATGGGCTTTGATTCATCGTCACACACACACTCAAATCATGTAAAGTCTTTCTTTTTCAAGAGGTTAGCGTAGCTACTTAATGATTATTTGAACCTAACTGAAATTAAACTTGAACTTCACATTTTAAAGTGATAGTCACAAGTACTTTTGTCACTAGGCCACCCTTAAGTAGTTACCTATATTTTTTCTTTATCATAATTAACATATGACATATAGGTGGTATTGATGATCTTCACAAAGAGGTTTTAAATTCGGACCTTACCGGGTAGATATTCTGAAGTGGCCAAAGAAAGGCTTCAGATTCGGTACACGGTTAAACCACGTACATTTTCTCCATATACCTCAACAGAATAACCTCATCGGTTTATATATAGCGCGAAGTAGGACATTAGTCATAGATTTTTAACAAACCATAATTCTTAAAGATACACACATAGTAGCTAATAAGTTTATTACATTTGTAAGAATAAGAAGTATCATATTTGTATACGCCGAACGACACGCCACCTCGCGTCATAGAGTTTCGCGTCAAACTCACTAGGCGAAGTTATCCGGCATTTTTTTATTAGGTTAAGTATGGCTCAGCGGGTATTCTATAACTTGAGTTATGAATGAAGATCGTTTTTCAGTTAAGTTATAGATTATTGTCCAAACTTGTTATCATTCAACCTTTATGTTTTAAATGTATTTTGGGACCTCTTTTTGTAAAACTCTGATATGTTATTGAATGATAACTCAATTTTTCAAAACGTCTCTTTTGAGTCGTTTTCTATGATTATGACTATTGATTCATGAAGTAATACCCCCAATTTAGCTTCCGCTACTATGTGAATTATCGGGGTGTTACAGATGGACTATGAACTCACAATCGTAATCTGCGAGCAATTCTAACCAACGACGAGCTCACAATCCTCATACACAAAACGACGTTGTCCTCATTTAAATATTCTTGATCGCCGTCGGTATTGGGCTTCGAGGATTGTGATGGTAATTTTGGGTTGTGATTGGGTCATGACTAATGCTCTAACTCGGAGTGGTTTGACTTTGTTGTACTGCTAGTATATTCATCGATTGTTACGATAACATGACTGATGATTTATAGACATTACTATGAATGCTAGTTCGTTATGACATTCTGCACTTCTTAACATGATATTTTGTTTATGATATTCTGGTTCTAATCATGATTCATGATTAGAACCAGAATATCATAAACAAAATATCATGTTAAGAAGTGCAGAATGTCATAATCAGACTTAGCATTTATAGTAGCTATAATCAGCAGTCATGTTATCGCAACAGTATGATTCATTACTAGTAACATTATATGCTTGCATGACCTTCATATACGGATCGTTGTGGAAAGGTGAGATGGCTAGTGAGGCTGGGCGATCCTTAGATGAATCCTCTGAAGAGTCAGAAGAGGTGTTTCCTGGTGAGGCTGGGGAATAGTCCGGTGAAGCCGGGGTGTACCGCCCTCCTGGCAGTCACCTTTGTTCGAGCGATCCCCCAACCTAAAAAATCCTACACCCATCCCTCCACCTCTCCCCAACATCGCAGGTACAAACCCATTCCACCACATCGACTTCCACCCCATGCACACAAGAAGGACAACCCACGCACCCCCCACACCACCACGCCCAGCTGTCTAATCATAAAGCCCAGATTTATATCACCCCGTCAGCCCCCCTACCACAACTACAAACTAACTATATAAAAGACCCTACCCACAACACAATCTCAGTAGTAATAACTCTAATGTCCCCCATTCACCTGTCCACTATGCTCCCCTCACCCTTCCCCATGCATCATCACTTGTCCCCTCTCCCCGGCATAACGCCCCGCTCTATCGCAACCTCCCGCGTCATCTATCTCATAATTCTCGACGTTATCTACTGGCACGCGACACGAATATATCTTCGCTTATGGCGTCAACGCTAAGACCAAAGAGCTCTAGTGAGCCCCTTGAGCTAGTGACTCGCTGAACGTATCGCTAACTACCACTCTCGATACACTCATCTTTCTCCTCGCTGGCTTCTCGCAGCCTAAAGAGGTACATATCACACACAACCCATCTATATAAATCTCGACTTTATCTTCTCCCCCTTTCGCCTCAAGCAGTCGTACATCGCTGGAGCTAAAGAAAAACAAAAAAAAGACATAACTTTTTTGTAAGCGTGAGTTAAAAAGAAGAGTGAAAAAAATAAATAAACAAAAATATTTATGATCGAAAAATAAAATTTTTAAAAAATCAAAAGTGAACTACTAAATTAAGAGTAATGAAAAGTCATATACCTAATTGGGCAAGTTATGGGTATAAAGGCACGTTTGGTAGAGAGAATTTCAGAGATTAGAAATGAAGTAGAGAGTAGAATTCAAAGAAATGAAATTGAATGAGAAATGTGTTGAATTCCATTGTTTGGTAACACAAGATAATTGAAATAAAAAATAATCACGAAATATTTTTTTTAAAAACTACAAATAAAGAGCGATTATAATACAATAATTGCACCATCATTTTTTTCGAGTCAGGTTACTCGGGTCGGTTTAAGTCTATTCGGACCCGACCCCGATTAAGCCTATTCGGGTCGGGTTACCCGGGTCAAAAAAATTTGTTCGGGTGAACCGAGTAACCCGCATGCTAGATAGGTTCGGCCGGTCGGGTATCGGGTTAAAAAAGTTTTGCTAACTCGGGTTCGAGTCGACCCAATCGACCCGAATAAATATATTTTTTTAATTTTTTTAATATAACTTTTCTATTTAAAAGAGTAAAAAAAGGCATTTTTTATTACATTGTATTCATATTCGGGTTGACCCGAACCCGAATAAACCCGACCCGAGTTGACCAGAACCAGAGTAACCAAAATTCAAATAAGGTCGGGTGAGTATGTAATTTTTAGTCTTGGCTCGAATTTAAACCTACCGTGATTTAAAAAGAATAGAAAAATAAAAGAAAAAAACAAAAAATAAAAGTTCATTTCTTCAAATTCTCTACAAAAATTATGAAAATAGAGGTGACAAAAAATACACTACCATTTCTTTCCATTTCTCAACAATTTTCCACCTTTTTATTCTCTCTACCAAACATACTTGAGAAATGAAACAAAATCTATTTCTATTCATTTCTCCCTACCAAACACACCCAAGTACATTTAATACTATTTCTTGATTTGCCTTCATTTGTCATTACACTCATTTCCAACCTCAAGTTTTCATTGAGTGGGAATCATCATGTTTTAAAAAAAATTATTTTGTTAGTTGGCTCATAAATGACCATAAGAATTATTGGGTTATTTAATGGGCTGGACCTAGTTGGGCCTACTTTCAAGACTTACCCTTTGGCTTGTTCATTCAAGCATTAAATGGCTTTGCCTTTTCCAGGGTAAAAAAATAACGAGTACAGGATAAACTGCAACTTTAGTTTAAGGAGTTGTCAATTCATTAATTTTTATAAAAACATTGATTTTTTAAATGCATAATGGTCCTAGGTAAAGATTTGTTGTACAATTTATTTTAGCAGTGACGAAGAACTCTGTTATTTATTAAGTGTGTTAATTTTATTAAAACGTCGATTTTTTTATGACACATGGTCCTAGGTAAAGGAGTTGTCACAAAATATCCGGGGACACTCATGATATCTTGTGATGTAATGTTCTATAAAAACTTTGATTTTTCTTAAATTCACCCGGTCTTAGGTGAAGGAGTTGTCACAATATAACCCGAAACACTCATGATATTTTGTGACGCAATGTTAAGTAATGTGTCTGATCTGATACATAAAAATTGTATTTCCAGTTTTGTATAAATATTTTCAAAATACACCTGGTTAATTTGTATTCTGATTCTGTACTGATTTTAGCCACTTATTTGACATGATGTTTTTAATTACACTCGTTTTTGCTATGCCAATTTCATGAAAGTGAAATGTCATTAAATGTATGGTGCTAACGTGGAAGTTAATGTGACACTTGATAGAACATGAATATGGGTAAAGGTATTCTTTCATCTCATTTTGAACTTTATTATATGCAGTGTACTACAACAAAAACAAACAGCCATATCTTTACTTTTGGAAAGTATTGGATTCTATGTAGGGCTAATTATATTGGACCGTCGATCGGATCAGACCGAGAAATCGGACCGAACTGGACTGATTGATCGGACCGAACATATTTCGGTCCGGTCCTCGGTCCATGCTTTTCCTTAAATTTTGTCCTCGGTTTGGTCGGTCTGGTCCGGTCCGGTTCGATCTTACAAAAAATCCGGCGATTATGCTTTGTTGGACTGGACCGGATCGAACCGACTCAGACCGGACCATTTCAGTCCGATCCTCGGTCTGACGTTTTGAACAAATTCGATTTCGGTCCGGTCCGGTCTGGTCTTGATCGGTTCGGTACGATTTTCGAAACGTAATCACCCTTAGATTCATGTGTTATCATCAACTTTTCTTGTAATATGTTTTGTCCTTTTCATTTTGAGTAGCTTATTTTGTCAGCTTGTTAGCTTTTTTGAAATTTTAAAAGTTTATAAGCTCACATTCTTAACCTATATAAGTCATAAGCTAAAGAGTGTGTTTGTTTAGGTTTAGAATTGAAAGCTCATTTGACAAAAAGAGTTTAACTTTTACTAAACAGGCCTTACTATCTGCCGTTATTGCACACCGCAACAATTAGTTTGGCCAAAAACACCATAAGTTAAGAAATCCGATAACCTAGAAAAATTAGCTTATGAGCTGCGTCTAATTTTAGTAAGCCGATAAGCCTAATTTTGAAGTAATCCAAACACACCTTGTGTTTACATGAAACAAAAAGATGTGATTCTCGCATTTCATGCATTGGCAAGTCTTGTTTCTGTTATGATCGGGTATTCGGGTTTGGTTGGGATCTAAAATTTGACAAATGTTTCACACGTTCGTCGCAACTGGTTTTAAAAGACCAAAATAACACGCCAACTACAGATATATAAGATAAAAGGTGTGACTGTCTACATCTCATCTACCCATACCTCGCTCCAGCGAGATTGAGTATTGTTGTTGAAGTGAATTCCGAGACATGTTTGTGATTCATGACCTATTGTACATTCATACTAGCAAATGGCATTCAGAATCCGAGATGGTCTCCAATTCAGCTTGGGTTCATTTGGTTTTAAGAGATCATTGATCCACTGGTGACCGAAATGATTCTGGCTACATGGTTTCTTATAGATTCTGGTAAATCTTCCGACATTTTCATGATACCTGAAGTCTTCCCTTGAAACATCATAATTACACAATCGTTAAAGATTATGAAAAGAATGATACACAAAAGTTTAACCAAGAAGCTTTGCTAGTTCATCGACTCTAAGAGTCGCTTGTGGAACTACATCTAGGTAATTTTCCTTCTTCCGTGTTCTAGAACTTGTTTTTGTTTTATTTCCCTTTTTGCGCTCAGAAGCTCTTACCACCTCTTTCACCACTGTTTCTCCGGGTTCTTGCCCTTCTGTTATCTCCATTGCCACCTTATCAGGCCGATGGTGTCTAAAAGCGGGCCCAGGTAGTGCAGATTTTGCAAAAGCAACCGCCATTGCATATACCACGTCCGCATCCAAAGAAGGATCTTCTAGCACAACTGCAATTCCGTCTTGTACTGCCTGGTTTAAGAGCGACATCACTCCTTCTAAACAATCTTGTTTACTTGTGGTTTCTGATATATCATCTTCACTATCATCGGGTGTCATATTTTCGTTGTCATCAAAGTTCTCGTGTGTAGTATTTTCATCTTCATTTTCCTCATACTCGTCTTCTGTCAAATCTTCAGCTGATGATTCTGGAGACACTACCAATGAATCTATACTCTCGGTGTGTGTAGTATTTTCATCTTCATTTTCCTCAAACTCGTCGTCTGTCAAATCTTCAGGTGATGATTCTAGAGACGCTACTGATGAATCTACAGAATTTTTATTTGCTTCCTGGTGCTCGTTTTCTTGTGTAAACATTGATTTCCAATCTCGTCCTCGCCACATAAGTATGTGCTCTTGCTCAAATGAAATCAACACACAAGGAACAAGATCCTGAAATGTTGAAAACGATCTATTAAAACTATATACGTAAAAAATGCTAATCTGAGACTTGTTTACTCGATAAAATCTTGAGTTACAATCTCGACTCGTTTACACCCCTAGATGAGAGTGACTCAGTTGTAAAATGTATTCTCAGAGACTCAGAACACATTACCTTAAGTTTTGCACCAATTCTTCGGTAGTCACTACCATTCATTCCTTCACAATTTATTCGCACTAACTCACATGTTTCAAATGCCTCTCGAACATTTTTAGCAAGGTCAGAGTAAACACCGTTTTTCCCTGAAATATGTGCAAATAATTCTAAATCAACTTTTCTAGATACACGAACACCCAGTATAGCACTAGTATATCAATAAAACAAGAGTACATTCTATACAATGTCAAATTAAGAATACGAATAGCAGGTCCAAACGAGCCGGGTTGATATTAAACTCGATACACAAATTAGCCATGAGTTTGTCCCATCATTTGAGATTTTTCAGATAAGTACCATGTTTTGGAAGATTATAAGACCATCGTCATTAGCATTAGCAAAGTGAGCAGGTTATGTAACAAGTCCATATGGGCCGGGTTGGATTAGACCAATAATTAGCGTGTCGAACATGGTCACAAACAGTATTTTATCAAGATCAATCTATATTTCAAAACTATTCAAGAGGTCATAACGTTAGACCCTTGGAGACATTGACCCATTCAATCTGTTTCGTTATTTAAAACTTTCAACCCCTTTGACCAGCTAAAGATACAACAAGACCCAAGTCAGCCAAGCTTGCATATTGGCATTAACTGGCGTTCTTTTAAAAGGCACATGTAACAATCTAAAAGGAATAATATCATCTAAATGGCTTTCATGTGAACAGTGTCAATAGGTAATCTTAAAAATAGACATTCAAAAGGCTTACCAAGCTTGCATATTGGGATTAATTGTCGTCCTCTATGTCGCATTTCACTTGCTTCTTCGATAGTTAGCCCGTCTGGAGCCCTTTGGATGAGCCTCGGGTATACAGGGGTAATGGGCTTCCATAACATCAGGGGGAAAACAGGACGAGTTTTGTAATTATAGTTTCTACCTCGAAAAAGATACACAACTCCTCCTTTGCTGTATATAATCTTCCCTCCTGTTTTCTCCTGTTACATGATGACATTTTTAGATATTTTGTTTGGTTTGTTACATGACTAATGCTAAATGAATGAAGAACCTAAACATGATACATTGCAATTAGAGGTGACAATTTTAACCCATATATATACGAAAACAAGTGAATTCAGGTAGCACCTATGAGCTGTGATGGTCACACAGCCAAATTTAAAGGAGTTGCTAAAACAGGACGGCTGAAGTGGTTCAAATGTGTCAAATGGGTCAAAACTCGTCTAACATGAATTCACATGCTTACAAAAGCACACGTCAAAAAACATTTTATCTACTAAAAATTCAATAGTATTACATTTATAGTTCAGTTCGTTTATTGCAAGAAGTGAAGAAAATGAACACCTAATTTACGAGGTTCAATAATTTGCCTAAACCAACCGCTGTTGATAGCGTTCTATAATATTCATAGAGACCCGCCAGTACAAGCCAGATTTAGAAAGAAACGGACGCAATATGATAATAATCGCAACTTCTAAGCACGTCCTAACCAATTGAGCAATTACATCTAGGGGTAAGTAGTCAGATATATAGTAACACAACAGGCGTGAATTCAAAAATATAACATTACCTAGAAATTCTAGAGATCAAAAACTATAAAAAAAGACATTAATAGTAGCTGAACATGAGAGCAAATAGCAGTAACTAGCACAAACCTCGAGTTGTTGGCGAACATTGTCCATGTCCACGGTGCACACACCTTTACATTTTATTTTGCAGACCCGCCTTCTCTTCCAATGAGCATGAATATTGTCCAACATATTGTGAGTCAAACCATCTCTACCTAAATTACAGGATTGTAAATGATCAATGCAAAACATATAACTTCAGTTTAAGACAGTTTGTGACTTTTGCTGGTAAATGAAAGATATTCTCAACATCCAAAGTCATGTACACATCATGCGACAAATAGAGCATTCTGGCAGAACCCAACGCTATAACTACCCTACCAACTAAATGCTTCTCGCTAAACCCTTCTTATTTTTTTCAATATATAAGCTAAGACGAAGTAAAAGGTAGACCCAACGAATTACTTCTCAGCGTAATAAGATGGCATACCTAGAATCACAACTCTGTAAAACTCGCTAGGTGGTACTAGAGTGTCTGGCTACCTTGTATCGAGTAATCTACCTAGGCGGGGAGTACTTGGATTATAATTTTTACATATAAATTACAAGATAATATGTATGATATGTTCATAGGACCCTAGAAATATGTTTACAAACAACACAATCTTTTTAGCCGATTCGGCTCAAATCTCCTCGATCACCGATTACTCGGCCATGTAATCCGTTTTTTACAACACTACATAAATCACAATCAATGTAAACCATCTAACAATCCAAATGCGTATATAAACGTATTTCAAATTTAGACTAATAATCGAGCTGAAAATGAAAACCATACCCATATTCAACTGTCTATCCGATTTCAAACACCCTTTAATCAAATCATCAACTTCCTCTTTCGACAACGGCTCTCCCAACACCTCATCTCTCTCCCTCACATACTTCGGACCCGACCCCGCTAAAAACGGACCAGGCGCCTGCACCGGCTTAACCCCTTTCTTATGCGGCGGCGGCAACACAAACGAATCAAATTCCAACTTCTTCTTACTCGGCGCCAACGGCTTTCTACCCGTCCACGGCCTCGGTATCGTCCCCGGCCCAAACGGCGCAATCGCCGCTTCTCTTAGCTTTATCGGCTTCACTTTCGGCGTCTCCGTGTAACTATACTGAAACTCAAACGGCGCCTCGGGTATTACATACGATAAACCCTTTTCATCCACTTTTACACACGTGGCATCATCTATTTCACTCTCTATTTTTCTCATTTTCACTATTCGCTTAAACGCTGGATGTTGATTATTAGGGTTTCTAGAATTTAAACTCGGGTAACGTGCCGCCGTCTCTCCGGCGGTTTTCCACGACGGTTCACCGGAAAAAGAACTATACTTTCCAAAATTAGGGTTTCTAGCGTTTTGAGAATCTGGGTTTTTTGCTAACCTGCCGGAACGTAACGGCGGCGCTGCGGCAGAGTTCCAAGACCGTTCGCCGGAAAACGAATCATGATTTTCAAAACTAGGGTTTCTAGGGTTAGGTCTTTCAAAACTAGTCTTTCTAGGGTTTTGAGAATCTGGGTTTTTCGGTGACCTACCGGAAAGTAACGGCGGGGCTGCGGCGGTGTTCCACGACGGTTCGCCGGAAAAAGATTCATCATTTCCAAAACTAGGGTTTCTAGGGTTAGGGTTTATGGGTTTTGAATATTTCGACTTCTTACCGGGAATAGAAGGCTGGGACGGCAAGGACGGAGTTCCGGCTGACTTAAACGGCGGAGGAACGGTGGTTTGTGGTTGTTGGAGTTTAGTGATATTATTAGCTGTTTGGAAGCGTTTATCGAAGCGTAAACTAGTTTCGATATCTTGTTGAGATTGTTGTTTTTGGATATGTTTTTGGGCGTTAGCGTTGTTCCATCGTGAGAAGTGGGGTATGGTGGTGGTTGGACGGTGGGGTGGTGGTTGGTGGGTGAAGATTGGGAATTGGATTGTGGGTTTGAATGTTGTTAGTGACATTTTTGCTGAGCTGAATTCAGCTGCAAGCTCAATCCTTTTTAGAGTTAGGGTATCTTTGCACTGGTAGGACTGATCGTTGGAGCGGATGTTTGAAGCTGGTTGCTGGAGCATGTTACTAGAGCTTATTTTTACATGCTAGTTTAAGTAGCATTCTATTTAGTAGCTTATTTTGTTAAACATACTTCTTCAAGCTGTGTCAGTCTAACAAGACTTATTTTTAATGGTAGCTTGTTTTTTTAAGAAAAATAAGTTCATGCTATGATAAGCTCTGATAAGTTCGTGCGCCAGACATACCCTTAGGGGTGTTTGTTTAAGCTTATATGCGGGCTTACCAGCTTATTTGATTTCGGCTTATGTTGAAACTTGTTTGATTTCATAAGCTCTAACTTTTCGGTTTATTTTGAGACTTGTGGGCTTAGAGCGCTAGGTGCAATAACTTGCAAGTTACTGACAGCTCAGCGTTATATTAGTTTTTTCCCAATTAACTTACAAGTTACAACCAATTAACTTACCCAAAAACACCATCACTAGTAATTTGCATCTAACTTATACTTTTGAGACTCATCATACCCAATTAAAACACAAATTCACCACACAAACTAATTAAAAAACAATACAAACCAACTCCTCGATGGTTAACCAACGAAGCACAAACTAACTTACCAAGTGGTGCAGTAACTTGCACCAACTTGGTGCCACATGGTACTAACGAGCCAATTTCGTTATTATACACAGTGGTCTTATACAAAGTTATAAAAGCTCATAAGTCTTAAAATAAGCCAGTAAATTGAGGCTTATGAAATATAAGCTGAAATCAAATAAACTCATGAGCCCACATATAAGCTTAAAAAACACCCCCCGTTAAGTTACACAATAAATTTCTTATGGAACATAAGCCAAAAAAAATGAGTTTATCAAACAAAAGCCCAAAACCAAACAACTCATAAGCTAGTTATATGAGCCGAAAGAAACACCCCATAAACAAATTGCAGGAAAGGGATAATAGTGTACTAGAAAATTACAGTAAGCACTAGTTATCTTATTTTAATGTCTTTTTTTCAAGGTGCAAAAATCGTGAATTGATAGTCGGGTTGTCGACCCCTTATAGCTTGTAATCGATCTAGGTGAGATTAATCGGATTGACATTACAAGTTTTGAGTATTTTCGACGAGTTTTGGGTATTTCCGCAAGATTTAAAAAAATAATAGATATGCACAGCTATTATAAAGACAACATTTTGTGTCGAGTCTCATGTCTTTTGACACATCAATAAGGAAGACATTGGGTGTTTGTTGTTGTTCAGGACTCAGATGTCTTTGACTAACAAAAAGTTAGAATTTCACTCAACCATTGTGTTGATCCCTTTTAGCATGTTTATCTCGGGTAAATTGAGCAACTTATGGTACGGAATGGCACGGACTTGAAGATGGCTAAAACATGTTATCATTCATACTTTATGTTTCTAGATTTTGGGACCTGCCTTTGTAAAACTCTGATTTTATTGAATGATAACGTATCTTTTAAAAAAATGTCTCTTTTGAGTCGTTTTCTATTATTGTGACTGTGATTCATGAAGTAATACCTCAGATTAGCTTTCGCTGCTATATGTCCAAAATAGGGGTGTTACAGAGTGGTATCAGAGCTTACGGTTATAGAGAACAAGGGTAAAACCTTAACTATAACTACTTTTATTTTGCCATCAATGTCCTCCGTGCCACTGCATTTCCTGAATAGTGAAGACACCACTACTTTTCTTGAATAGTATCTAAAAATACATAACTATGATACTATTATATAAGTAACCTATGTTATTTACTATTGGGTTGTTACAGTCATGTCTTCGTCCCTTCACTCTACTATCGTCCCATCTGATTCTGATATTGAGGATGCTTTTTCCTCCACGAACATTTTAAACTATTTCCCAGCCTCACCAGGAAACATCTTTCCTAATCCTTTCGAGAAGATTTCATCACCAAAAGATACTAAGAACTTCTGTTTCCAAATATCACTCTATCACTCAACTAAATCTCGGGACGAGATTTTTGTAAGGTTGGGGGACTATAACAACCCACAATTTTCATCACTGTAATCTCTACTTATATTATTAAGTACTACTTTTTCACGGGAAATTTTTTGCTTTATTTCATTATGTAACATAGTTTACATTTCTAAAGTAAACAAGCACACGCAACGACCTATGCCTATTTCTATATATGTTTACATCATGTAAACATCATAATATGTCAATTCAATAATCTATTATCCTCTATAACATGTACGTTATTTATTTAATAAAGTTTTCACGACAATATAATCAAATGAACATAAACCGTTAACATTTACGTCTAAACCCTAATTTTGGGTAATGTAAACACTCAAAGCAAAGGTACAAGCAAAGCATGTGTACAAGTATCATAGCATATTATTTGAATACATTTTCCCTCCAAAATAATGTACAAGTCCTTTTAAGCATAATGTACAAGTCATTAATGCACGATATTCAAAATAGCCGTTTTACCTCCGTTTTCCTAAGGAATTCCGTACAATCTCTTAAGTACAAGTTACAAGCAATCAATACACTTCATTTACAATCCATTTTCATTTCATTTCATGAAATTTCATGAATTCAAACCAAGAAACCCTAACCTGAGCTAAATACTAAACCGTAACCCGTTTCTTTGTTTTTACCCGTTTTAAACCTAAACCATTAATCAAATAATGTTATAAACACTTAAGGTAAACCTTATATTCCATTTTCTATCCATTTCTATCTATTACACATGAAATATAAACTTAAAAACCCTAATCGAACCCTAAATCCAACCCACGACCCATTTACTCATTTTTACCCATTTGATCAAGAACCACTAATCAAATATTGTTATAAACTCTTAGTACGAACCTTACCATCATTAATCTATCATTATATCACAAATGCACTTGAAAAATAAGCTTAAAACCCTAACCCGCTTCAATTCGAACCTGCGACCTCATTTTTCTTATTTTAACCTATTTTTAAAACCAACCATGTGATCAAGCAGCTCCATGATGCAGCACCTTCCTTCCCAAGCAGCTTAAAAGGTGCTTAACCTCATTCCTTGGTTGCTAGAGAAGCCACATCCTTCCTTTTTGCTCCATGTATGCCGCGGCTACACCAAGACCACACAACACTTCCAACTCTTCATAGCTGCTACCATAGCTCATCCTACTCACCCTCCAAGCTCCTTAGTCATCACCCTTTCTCCCTACTCCAAGATAACTTGGCCCCTACTCTTTAAACTTAGGCACCAAGGCCTCTTTCACACTATAAATACACACACACCCTTCATCCTAACTCACACCTTCAATTCTCATTCTAAATCATCAATGGCGTCTTAAGGCAGCTAAGAAGGAAGCAAGGAAGTCCCAAGACCAGGAAGGAAGCTAAGAAGCCAAGCCTTGAAGCCCCGAGGATTTTATTCTAGGTGTACAAAGAGAAACAACCCATTTTGACCCATTTTCAAAGCTATAATCTCAAACCCAGGTTGCGTGTTGAAGTCACTTTTACTTTCAATCGATATTCTAAACTTTCTCGCCCGAGTAGATATCATCATACTACCCTACAGATGTATTTTCCTTGATATACTTTTGACATCAATTAGATTTCCCTGTTAAGGTGAGATTCATAGCCCCTAATTCCAACTGTTTTAGGGTGAGATACATGCTTAATTATTTTTATACTCAAGTACTTAAAACTAATATTGTGAAGTTCATAGCTTCGCTTTTACTTATTTACATAAACCCGCGAGGGGGGTACATGCTCAAATGTTTTCATACATGCTCGTCTCTTTTTATGCTCAACTATACACTATTAAGATACGTGAGATTTTAGTCCTACTATTACATGTTTTCTAAATCCCATGAGTGATTCATGCTATAAACTATGGCTATAAGTGTTTCTCCAACTGTATGATATTATGATATATTATTGCCTAAATTCATGAAAATATGTCTTCGGGTAATGACTCCCAGTATGTCTTCGGGTAATGACTCCCAGTATATCTTCGGGTAATTACTCCCAGTATGTTTTCGGGTAATGACTCTTAGCATGTCTTTGGGTAATGACTCCCAGTATATCTTCGGGTAATGACTCCTAGTATATCTTCTGGTAAAGGCCCTTGGTTCTATTAACTTTAATTATATGATAATACTGTTCTCTATGATAATACTGTTTTCTATGATAATTGTTCATGCATATAATTATTACCAATTATGGGTGTATAACAACGTAATCCACTCACTATTAAACTTGCATTCAACTGTGTTCCATGATAATTGTACCTATACTACAACTATTACCACATACTATGACTTGTTTTCAAACTGTTTATCATAAACCTATGAATTTCACTCAACCATTGTATTGATCCCTTTTAGCATGTTTATCTCAGGTAAATTGAACATCTTATGGCATGGAGTGACACGAACTTGAAGATGGCTAAAACATGTTATCATTCATACTTTATGTTTCTAGATTTTGGGACCTGCCTTTGTAAAACTTTGATTTTAATGAATGATAGCGTATCTTTTAAAAAAAGGTCTCTTTTGAGTCGTTTTCTATTATTGTGACTGTGATTCATGAAGTAATACCCCATATTAGCTTCCGTTGCTATATGTCCAAAATAGAGGTGTTACATAAATCCCCAAACGCTGAGGAACGAATTATCCAACTCTCAATCGAGCTACAACAACCATCGATTCCTTTCCCTAACTGGTTGAGAAAGGAGAAAGAAGACGCACAACAACAGAAGTTTTTACAGAATCTAAGACAACTTCATATCAATATCCCATTTATCGAAGCCTTATTACAAATGCCAAAGTATGTTGAATACCTAAAGAATTTATTGACAAATAAATCCAAACCTGAAGAGGCTTGTATGGTAATGATGAATGAGAGATGCTCGGCTGTTCTACTAAACAAACTGCCATCAAAAGAAAAAGACACAGGGAGTTTTACTAGTCTTTATCAAATTAGTGATTGACATATTGATAATGCGTTAGCAGATCTAGGAGCCAGTATAAGCTTAATGCCCTATTCGATGTATGAAATACTAGG
>BQNB010138041.1:0-17763 GCA_026074375.1 Tanacetum coccineum | reverse complement strand
CAACAAAGTTTGCACCCGACGTAAATCACTTAAGATGTGAATAAATAAATGTTTAATTTATTTTATCATCAAAGGATTTTTTTATTTAACCTCACACTTTTTATAAAAATGATAAAAAAAAATTATACCTTTTACAAAAACATTTTTAGATTTAAAAGAAATGCTTTATTCAAATAAATATTTTGAATTCAAATTTTCTACCTAAAACGGCTAGAAATGTTCCAGAAAACACCTCCCTTAGAAAAGACAAAAAGGGAGCGTTCTGGCCTGGCCGGCCCCCTTAAATATAAGGGCGATCCCTTTAATTATAAGGGGGCCGACACCCTAATTAAGGGGTCGGTTTGCCTAAAAATTCTGGACTGATCCCCACTGATTTTCTCACTTTTTGCACTTATTCTTTTCTTTCTAAAATCAGTTCACACATCTCCTATAAAGTTTTATTCTCACACATATTCTAAAAAAACCTCTTTGTTATAAGCATTTATTTCAAGTGATCAAGCTTATTCCTACATAGTACAAGAGAAAGAACTCTCGTTTCATTCAGATACGATGTTTTGTAGTTTAATTACGTACCATTCATGAACATGTCTTACACTTACAATGTATAAATCGCAGTCCATGTATTTCAAACTTGTGTAATAGTTAGATCGTGGTGATCATGGTGTGTATAGTTGTTAGATCGTGGTGATTATAGGAAGTATAGTTAGATCGGGGTGATCTTAGTAAGTAGTGTTAGGTTGGTGTGATCGTAGTAGTGTCTAGGTGAAGAAGTTGTGAATCGTAGTGAAGAAGTAGTGAAGTGAAGTTGTGAAGTAAAGTGAAGTCGTGAATTGAAGTGCAGTCGTGAAGTAAAGTGAAGTTGTGTTGTGAAGAGAAGTTGTGAATTGTTATGAAGTAGTGTGGTTAGTTGTGATAGATTGGTTCTAGCTAGGATTAGAACTTGACATTTGGCTTAGTGTCGAAAATCGGTGTAAGCTTAGTTGTGTTCAGTTTTCTCTACCTAAAGGGAACTTGTTAACTAGTGAAGTAACTCTCGAGTTGGGTACTCGGGGAGTGAAGTAGGGGTTGTAAGTGGTGCTTTTTGTGACTGACCACTATAAATCATCGCGTCCGGTTTGCACTTTCTTTTACTTTTCGCTTTACATCTTTATTTACCTTATCGCCTTACATTTATATTTGCATTAGATCTATATGTGTGTTGATTGTTGCTTATATTGTTTGGCTGATGACTGTGTCATAGATAGAAGTTAACATTGTGATTGTGCTTATCTTGCTATGACATGTTCTAGTGGATATAAATGTATTATTCATACTTTTCATATTGCATCTAACTTAATGGATAATTTTATACGAAATATTTTAAATCTTTAAATGGAAACGTATTCACCCCTTCCCCCTCTATGATTTCCATAATTGGTATTCTATGGTTTCCACATTTTGTATCAGAGTCAGGTTGCTCTAATTTTTAAAACGAATAGTTTTAAAAATTGAGTACGATCCATGTATCAAATTACCCATGAAGGGTGATTAAATATGAAAAGTGTTTTGTTGCTTAACTTGTATTTGTTTTGTTGTTAAATACACTAATTATACTAGCTTGAGGTAAAAAAAAATGATGCTTAAAATAAGTGTTATATGTTCGGTATCAAGTTCAGAAAGTTGTACACCTTTTTGCAAAGTTAGTAAACAATTTTGTATAAAAAATGGTAAATCTGAGTGTCAGATGGCCGGCCCTCTTAAAGTGTATGGCCGACCCCCTTAATTCCTGGCCGGCCCCATTATATTTTAGGGGACCACCTGTCTGATTCGGTAGTTTTTTAGAAACTTTGAAAATTCATATAAAATCAACCGTAAGTCCGTAGAAGTCGTGCCACCCGCCATTTCAAAGATAATTGAGTTTACTTTCATATAAAAATACTTCCAAGTATTTATTTCAAACTTAAGTTAGTCAGAAAGGCAAAATACTACTTATTGTCCAAAATGTTGAGTCTCGTTTTAACGTAATACTTGTGTTTTATCTTTTCCTTTCGAGTCGGACATTTCTAGTCGGTATATCTTTGAAAAATGATGTAATTAACCTTTCAAAAATATTAAAATTGGTTATTTTTGAAATGGGGAAAGAAACTCATTTTGTTTTCAAATAGAACCAAGCTATGTATACATTGTTGTATCTAATACAGAAAAAGTCGACAAGCATTTTATGTGTTATGCTATATGATTATGTGCACTTATTTATGTCTTAAGTTTGTAAGTAGAAATTAGTAAATGATCGTTGCTATTTGTAATTAAGCTAAGTGAATGTCTAAGCCAAATGTGCCCATGTAACACTATTTGTTTTTGTAGCTAGTTTTTCGATTATTGCATAACTAGAACTTATGCTAGACTTCTTGCATTAAGATTGCGAAATTGTTCTTGCATTACATATAGGCATAAATCATTTAATTTACAAATGTTACATTAACATTTTGGAAATCTTTTCAAGTATGAGAATATACTTAGGAATAAAAGTTCAATAACTTGTCAAGTATATTATAAATGTGTTTAAACTAGTCACCTAAATATTTCTAACGATTTAATCTTTTTTCAACAACACGTTTAAATATTTTCATCAACTTTGCTTTGTTTGACCTTGGGTTGGTTGTAAACAAAAGAAAATAAATTATGATTATATTACTTAGTAATAAAGAAAAAGAAAATGCTTGTGCTTGCATGGTTCTAACATACACACATAATTATATTTTTTTAATATATAGTATTTTATAAAAGATGTGTGTTGTATAAAAAATGGTTAGAAAACTCAATTATATACTAATAAAATATCAAAAAACTTGTATATTTTACCATAACCAACAAAATAGTTTTTCGCACAAGTAAATTTACGACCATCTTGAAATAAGAAATTAACTTATCTAATTCTTCAACCTCACATTACAAACTAATCTTGGAATTTACTTAGATACACTATTTTTATTTATCTTTTTTTCTTTTATAAGTGTGGTTCGTGAGGTCAAGAAAGATTTCGGATACGTCCAAACCACACCAATTTCAATTCTCATTATTCAGATTATGATTGATATCTTTATTTTTTTTGCATATAATTGACAAGTTTTAGTGTTTGAACATGATTTCGGATTTTCTTATTTATTTAGGTTTCAAGATTTTATTCTTAAATATTAACAAAGATATCATCTTGGATACTACATAACTCAATCACACTTGATTGATATGAAAATAATTACTCTTTTTTCTAGATGAAAAGAATATGCATCGGATCATAACTCACACTTGTGTTGATGATGCCATATTGAGTCTACTTGTCTAAAGATTGGTTCCAATATTATACCTAATATGTTTCAATACCATTGCATAAAATACAAAAATGGAATTAGGATTGGACTTGGATGTGTCGTCTAAAAATTATTCAAGAATTTTACAGTGAATGCAATGGTAAATTGTTTATTCTGTAAAAACAAAAAACGAGAGCAAACTAACAACATATATAAACTTTGCTCATACAACTAAAAGGCACAACTTAAATCTAAGATTCACTTGTAACTAAATTCTCAAAATAAGATAATATATCTTATTTATTCTACTTGCGATACATGGTGTTTGGGAAAACTTTTTTATGTTTAGGATCTTTATCGGACATGATCGTATTATACATTGATTAAGGATAATATATATCCTATGCATTTTATTTTCTTCGTAGCATAAAATGGTTGGTGTTACAGAAAATATAATACATTAATTTTGAAAAAATAAGTTATTAGAATAACCTATCAAAATATGTGTCAATGCATAAACAAGTAAAAATACATTTATTCAAATACTTATTTAATTATAATATACAACATTGATAAGAAGAATAATTTTAGAAAAGCATATTTGTTTAAAAAATAAAATATGTCTCTTTTCAATTATTTATTAAAGAATCACAAACCCATTTAAGATAAATAATATTGCTGAGATTCATTTCACATAACATGAAATAGAGAATTCTTAAAACACTCTCAATATAACATATTTGTCATTGTCACAAATAAGCACATCTCTTGGCTTTTGAAAAAAAACCCTTTTTTTAAATATCACATGTGACAACTAGACATGGAAAACTCTTGTAATCTTCGCGCAACCGTGTGTATTTTTAATCGTTCATATATCAAACCGTGTGTATTTTTACAATGATTATCGGCTGATATGAAGATCTAATGTTTGGTTTGTTTATCTCGATTGCTTATTTTATCGTTGATTGTTGATTATGTTTATCAATTTATACTTGTTAACGTGCTTAAGTATGTGACCTATCATTAAACTGGGTTTAGTCCTACATATTTAATGCGCTGCAACTTGGGTGTTGTTTGGGCGTAGGCTAAGAGTCTGGAATAGCTATCCATATTGCAATTTATATATCTAGAAGCATAGGATCACAAATATTGATCTATCCTTGCCTTTAGTTTAGTAATCTTAGTTAAGCCATAAGGTGACCTTGGTAACAACGAGTACGTTCTTATTCCATTGGTAAGGACTCGAATAAATGACTCTTCCTAAATATGCCTAATGATAGTTTACATCGATAGACTTTGTATCTCATTAGGAGTACATACTAAGCACATAGAAATTAGGCTTCTCCTTAGTCAATCTAAACACAATGCACCTCACATATGTGCTTTAATGTTTCAAGATAATTACTTGTTCACGTGTAATGCAATTATATGTCCTCATAATCTTGATGCTTAACGTTTAATTGATTAGATATTAAATGCATGTCCACTATAAAGGCATTTGTCTTTTTCTAGCAATTTAAATAAAATATTTCTTAGCTTATCTAAATAACACATGCTCCTAAATGCTAAATACTAAATGCTAACATGTCTAACATTTCTCCAAGTAGGTTTGACAACTTAAATATTTCATCCGTAATATTCAAGTATCTTTAACATACAATCGCAAACGTTAAAGGTTATATCTGAAAATTCATATTTAAGCCTTTTTTAAACATATGTTAAAACGCTTTTCCAAAAGCTAAAAGCTAACATCAATCATCGTGTGACAAAGATCTTACAAGTTTCTACATAAGTGATTCGTAGCTTCTCTTATATACACATCCTAAGATTAAGTACTTTCACTTTCGTTAGTCTTTTCATCCCTTTAGGAATGTCACGATGTTTTATCACCATAAGGATCAAACTTGCCCATCGATCTTCGGATAGAAAACTAATCAAAATCTACCAAAAAGTTCGTAAACGTGTCATTATCTATTTAATAGTCTTGTTACTATTAAATATATTTTGTTGATCCCAAGCCTTGATCGATTCTTTACCTTGTAAAGTGTATGTTACCTTGATGAATCCAAAATAACAATGATAGAGACTTTGTTTGTATATCAAAGTGTATGCGGAATCTACACTTTAATACTCTAGAAGTATTAATCAATGAAACAGTAAGTATGAATGAGTGAACACAAGATGTAACAAAATGCTTCAATATTATTAAAGATAATAATACGAGTACTCTATCTTAGTACTGGGGTTTACAACCTTGAAGCTATGACTATGAGATGTTGTGTAGGTATGTGTATGATAATGAGATGAATGAGATGTATGAGATATATAAATTAGATGCCCTAGGATCTCCTTTTATACATTAAGGAGTCCTAATGAGCTTACAATACTTTCCTAAATATTTAGTCAAATATATTAAATACAATGACTAAATATTTAATACTTTCCTAAGTATTTAGTCAAATTCTCAATCACCATTAATCTCTTCAATCATCATTAACTTCAGTCTTCTGTTTGACTAATCATCATTAACTTTAGTCAATTAGCATTAAGTTATGCCTAACAGCATTAACTTTTTCACCAGCAGCAGTAATCTTGAACCAGCAGTAGTAACTCTATAACCAGCAGTAGTAAGTTATTCAATAGTCTTAAGTTAGTACAGGCAGTACTAACTTACTCTAGCAGTATTAACTGACTGATTTAGTACTGGCAGTTGTAATCTTGAGCAGTACGAACTGTTTTCTTCTAGCAGACTAACTGTTGGCTTAGCAGTACTAACTCATCCCTTGGCAGTACTAACTTTGAAGTGTTTAATTCCTAACAATCCTCCCTTAAACTTGTGATTTACCTCTAAATCATCAAGTTTCTTGAATTAAACCTTCATTTTCTTTGCTAAGAGGATTCTTCCAAACACTTTATCTTCTTGGACTTTCTGCTTTTGCTGCACTCTTCTCTAGATTCTTCTTTTTCTTTGTTGCACTCATGCCTCCCCTGAGCCTGTACATCCATCTGAACAAAATTGATCTTCATTAATATTTTTCATATCCTCCCCTGTTTGGAAGGATCCTCCAAATCATCTTCTTATGGGAACCCAAGCCATCACAGACTTGAATCTTCCTTGTGCATCAATGTAATCCAATCTTTTCAAAGTAACTGATGCACTGATGTTTTTGGATACATGATCTACCACTCTGTTCTTTGGCATCCAGACCCAACATGCTGAAGCTTTAACAGTATTAAATCTATTCCTCTTGACAGCATTATGTGCATCCTTTGGCTTAGCAGTATTAACTGCTTTTATTCCAGACCTCATCAAAATAGCTTGTGGAATCATATTTCTTCTTGGATTGGAGTGAGTCATTCTTGTAGAATAGTGATCATTCACCCTCCTTGTATTTTTCCACACTGGTTTTATTATCCTTTTACCACAATCTTTCTTCAGATGGTCAAAACTTCCACAGACAAAGCATGCTTTATTATTCATCACAAAGTCACTTCCTAGCTGTTGGGACTTCAGATTATTCCAATTTCTTTGGTTTCCCCTAGGACCTTTTGATCTGTACATCTCAGCATACCTAACTGTTTTCCTAACTGGTTTTTCTTGTTGTTTTGGTCTAACAACATCAACTTTAGGAATAGTAGGAACAACAGTTTTCTTTTCTACCACAACAGGAGACTCAACTTCATCCTCATCATCTGACACCCAATCCTCAATAATTGGAGCATCATTATTCTTCCTAACTGGTTTTTCTATTTTATTGACAGACTCTACATGATTAGCAGGATAGAAAAACTTTTCTTTCCAATCTTTGTCAACCTTAAGTGGAGACTCAAAAGAGCTAGTTTCAGTATCAGTCATTTGATGTTGTTCCAAAGAGTCATCAGTATTCTCCTTAGAATTATCTGACTCTTTATCACAACCAGTGGTAGGCTTTAAACTAGAATCCCTAGGACCATACTCATTAACCTCAGGTTCTTTGAATTCTTCAAGACCTGAATAAGATAAGTCTAAAGTTGTTGGTCTATTAAGAATCAAAGGATGAGGTGAGGGGACAACATGATAACCTACTCCTTTCTTGCTTTTGTCAGTTATCTGACTTTCTAACATTTCATTTAAGTCTTTAGCAGATTTATCAAACTTTGCAATCTTAAAATCAAACCCCTCCTTTTCTTGTTTAACCTTTTCAAGCTCAGTCCTAAGTAATCCTAACTGATATTCTTTAGAACCTACACTTCTTTTAAGTAGAGCAATTTCCTCAGAGAAACGAACTTCATGTTCTCTATATTTAACAATTTGTTCTTCTAAAGTTGCTAAACCTCTTTTGTATGCAGCTGCTTTAAAACCAGTATCACTTAATTTAAGAAGCAAATCATCATACTGTTTCTTTAGAGCTTCATAGTTTTTCAGACATGTTTTTGAGCAAGTTTTTACCTCAGGGTCTGAAGAAGTCATAGGAGCCATCTCTTCCTTGTGAGTAAATGATTCTTCTTGATAGTTTCTTCTAGATCAAAGTTTCAGAACACAAGCTCTGATACCACTTGTTGATCCCAAGCCTTGATCGATTCTTTACCTTGTAAAGTGTATGTTACCTTGGATGAATCCAAAATAACAATGGTTGAGACTTTGTTTGTATATTAAAGTGTATGCGGAATCTACACTTCAATACTCTAGAAATATTAATCAATGGAACAGTACCAGACAATGAACAATGAATAAAACACAAAATGCTTCAATATTATTAGAACAATAATACGAGTACTCTTGCTTAGTACTAGGGTTACAACCTTGAAGCTATTACAATGTTCTTTCTCCAAGATGTATATTTCTCTCTTAAGTATATATAAACCCTTACCTAGGATCCCCTTTTATACACTACAAGGAGTCATTTACAAGATAACTACCAAACTTTTAGGGTCAATTACAATTATAATCATATACGAATCTTCTTAATATATAAGATGTACATTCCATATTTATCTCATTGCATCCTTATCTCCAAGTCAACAGCATTAACCATCAGCAGTATTAACTTTTCTTCTAGCAGTATTAACTAACACTGGCAGTACTAAGTTTGTACTGGCAGTACTAACTCCATTAGTACTGTTAGTTATACCTTGGCAGTATTAACTCTTGATGAAGATTTATTCCCAACAACCTCTGGGTGTACACTCTGTACCTCCATCCCTAGATAACGGTATGAACAGATCCCTACAATTGAACTAAATTTCCAACAGTTTTAACATATCCAAACAAATCCATATGAAGGAGATGTAAGCACTTATTGATGGAAAATGATCTTTTGGTTTTGAATGATGCTCTATGGTGCTTCCTTTTCTCACATGTTGAACAAGGTTTATCTTTTAAGAAAGTAAGAGAAGGAAGAACAGTGAAAAGGTTTTGTTAGGCTAGTTTGTTGATGTTTTAAAGTTGAGATGGGATATAGCCAGTTTACACTGTTGGATGCTTTGGCAAAGAAACAAGTATTGATTTCTTCATTGTAAGATGATATATCAATGACATAAACATCTCTTCTTCTTAGAGCAATAAGCACAACTTCATTGTTTTGGTTGAATATGGTTCCCTGAGTCTTGGTACACAGAACATTGAAATTTGCATCACATAGCTGGCTGATGCTGATCAAGTTATGTTTCAGACCATTCACATAAGCAACCTTGATGAAAATGATTCCATTACAATTCACTAAGCCATATCCTTCTGTGTCACCTGAAGAGTTATCCCCAAATACCACTTTAGGACCTGACTCCTTTAAATATCTATGTAGATATTGTTTAACCCTTATCATGTGTCTAGAACAACCACAATCTAGATACCATATAAATCTCTTAAGTAATCCTGCATAGACATTTGAAACATATTAGTTTCTTTTGTGAACCCACTTTTTAGTGGGTTCATTGGATTGATGATTAGCAATCCTCGGTGGTCTTTTTATCATAGTCGCGAGTTTATAAGCAATGCTACCACATATGTCACATCAAGGGTAGCACTCACACTTATCAGAGTGGTGGTCATTGAACCCACAGTACTTGCAAGGTATGAAAGGTTTTAGGATCTTAAGAGCCTTCCTTGAAGAGGAAGCATGTGATGACTGAGCTCTAAGCTTAGATAGAGTCTTCTTCATAACAAATTACTTAGGGTGTTCTTTGGTCAAGTGGTCAGTAGATTGGCAAGTAGAACACTTAGTTTGATTATAATAGTCCTCTGAGAGTTGATTTTTGAAACACAGTGTTTACAAGGTCCAAATCTAGTCTTTTGTTTGCCTTTAGTTGACTTAGAACTCCTTGTTTATGAAACAGATGCAGAGTTATCAGATGAAGGTTTGATTTGTTCTAAAAGTCCTTTTACCTCTTCTATTAGGGTAAGAAGAAGTTGCTTAGTGGATGAGTCAGCTTTCTTATCCGGACTAGGGTCAGGGACAAAAGGTGACTTGGTATGAGCCTTTTTCTTGATTGCTTTGACTGATGACTACTTTTTAGAGACCTATTTAGTCTCATCAAAGATAGTTGAGGTCTGAGTCAAGTCAAAAAGTGGTATTACATCATTTGATGTACTAATAAGTTCGGCCCCTAAAAGTTTAAGAAGAGGAGGTAGAGGTTCCTGACTATCACACTTTGATTCTGTGTCAAAGGTGACCTCAGGTACAATCTCAGTGGGAGACTTTTATTCCTTAGTGAACATAATTTCTAATGAGGAAATTGTTTCCTTCCTTTTACCTCTTCCACCTAGGGCACGAACAATGTTACCAGGCACTTGTTTAGTGAGCAATTGGTCTAAGATGACTTTACTAGAAGTCCATTTCTTAATGACCTTTTTTAGGTCAGAGACTTCTTCCTTCAGAGATTCATTATCCAAATTTAATCTGGCAATCTCATTTTGAAGGGAAATGTTATGGGCTTTAGTACTCTTAAGGTCAATAAGTTCAGACTTACATGAGGACAACTCTTATTTAAGAGAGTTAAACTTGTTGAGCAAGTTTTTCCTCTGATCTTCCACATAGTGGATGTCTACATGAGTATAGTCTAAACCATGTTTTCTTTCATCACAATCAGTCATTGAAAGAAGTCTTTGTACCTTTTCATGGTGATTTCTACCTATTGACCAGACCTCGCATAAACCTTTCCCACAACTGGCTCATCTTTAGCGATAGCCATAAATGATTTAACTCTAGTAACCCCTTCATCCTCAAAGGATAGAGACTCTTCATCCTAGTCAAATGACTCAACTATCAACCCTTTTTCACTCTTATTCTTTGATACAACATCAATCTTCTTAGTAAGAAAGGCCAACTCAGCTTTGAGTGCTTTGTATTTATCCTTGTAGTCCTTTTGACTATTGTCAGTGATTTGATTATGTTGTTGTGATGATGATGAGTTTGTGTGAAATTTGGGCTTGTTGTAGTGTTTTTATGAAGGATAAGATGGTGAGGATCTTTTAGTGGTTAGGCAATCTTTTTGAAAGTGTCCTTATTTTCTACATGCAAAGCAAGTTTATTGGATTTGTCCATGGGTTTTCTAGCTAAACCAACTCTTCTTGATCTTTTGTAGAACCTCTTCTGGTTTACAAGGAGTGCTTTATCATGAAACTCAACATTGAGATCAACCAAGAATTCACTGCTGCTCCTAGTGTCTTCCTCAACATCTAAGTTATTATCCTGAAAATGAGTGTTAGAAATCAAGGCTTTTGATGTAGAGCTCTGAATGGTAAATCTTTTAGTCTTAGACTCATAGATTTGATCAATCAGCTCCTATTCATAGTTATATTTACCATACAGAGTACCTATAGTATCATTTTTTATAGAGTCATTAGCTCTCCGAGTTTGATTTATACTTAGCCATTTCTTGGGTAAGTTGTTAAAAATGTAGCATTAACTTTAGCTTGAGGAGTTTTAACATCTTTGTTTTGAAGTTCATTTAACAAAAATTTTAGCCTGGTGAAGGTTTCTTTCACCTTTTCACCTTCAAGTGCTTTAAAAGCATTGAACTTTAATCTGAGGGCTGAATTTTGGTATCTCTTTTATCAAATGGTCTCTCATGACTTAATATTAAATCATTCCAAACGGATTTAGTAGTGGCACACTTAATGATAGATTTCATCACATCATTGGGTAAACAAGAGACGATAATGCTTTTCAGTTTCTTATCTTGATTTGCAAGTCTTCTGTCATCATGAGACCATTGCTTTTTGAGGTTTGATTAAAATATTTTCAGAAGTGGTTGCAAGAGACTTAGGAACATAGGGTCCATTTTCTAATATTTCAAGAAGATAAGGTTCAAGACCATCAAGATAAACCAAAAACCTATCTTTCCAACTGGTGAGTCATCCACATCAAAAGCTAGAATATTTATGACATGAGAACCTCCCCTACAACCAAGAAGTTGTAGGAGATTCTCATTAACAACATTTGAGGCAACATTATTTGTAACCGTGTTGTTAGTGTTGTCAGTTTGAATAACATCTTCTACCCTGTTAGGGTTTCCAGCATTCCCAGAACTAGTAACTGGCCTATTAAGGTTTCCAATATTTCCAGAACTAGCACCATGAGGTGGAGGAATGGTTCTAGACATGATTGGATTTTGATTTTAAAAACTTAAAATGGTTTATAAAATTGTTTTATAAATCAGGCCGTTCTGATACCAATTGTAAGTCTTAATTAACACGTTTATATGGAATTATGCAACACTAATGTAAACAGATAACACAAAGTATAACTTTTCAATCGTGTAATGCTTTATTGATATAAATCAAAGTATTTCAAAGTGTTATGGATCACACTTGTTGAATGCCAATGTAAGGTTACCCTTTGAACAAGTAAACTTGACAAATTATCAAGTTTACAAGCGAACTCGTATAGACCCGCTGATAGGATCAGCTGACTATCTTTTAAGTTCGACAAAGTAGTAAATGCACTATAATAACGATAACATTTTAAGTGATAACATTTACTACTTGAGACATTCTCTATTTATAGTGATATGAGGTTGCTTCCTTAGTGGAGGTAGTTGGGACGTGTCAAGAATCCTGTGGTAGAAGTAAGTATGCATTTAATGCACGTCCATTCTTGGAAACATCCTGCCCATACTTTTGTGAACAGTTCTACCAACTGTTCATAACTTTCACCAACTCGTACTTAGGTGTACTTTAATTTGAAAGACACTTTGTCCTGCCATTATGCTTTATCGAATTATCCCGCCTAAACTTCACTTAGAGAAACCTTAAGTTCATCTTGTTTATCTTCAAAGGGTAATAAGATCATCAATGTATTGCCACCTATTACTCTCTTCAAACAATCAACGTATTCCATCTACATATGAGCTAATATCCATCCCAGCTGACGAGTATATATTCAAATAATCTTTGACTTCCTGGACGATGTCTTTGACTTGAATACGTCTAAGGTTGCTCGATGAAGCTATGCTTCAGCGAGTCCGTTCATTGCTCGCTGGTGTCTATCATCGAGTCTTCAACACTTAGCCTAATTTCTGTTTAAATCTAGGCAGAGATAATTAGGCAATTAATTGGCCCAACAAACTCTTTATAGATCTTACCAAAGATGATGTTAAGACTCCATCATCCAAACAAAAACCTCAATCACCACATGCACCAAATGCACCCATCAAAACACCATCTACTAGAGGTACTTCATCTTCCTCTTCAATTGCCTCCAAAAATAACTCATCACCATTTTACTCCTCTTCTCCATCCACTAATCCCTACCTAAGCTTAAACAATTCACCACCTCCAAGAGTCTCTAATCCCTTACCATCACATGAGCATTAACCCATGGACATTACTCTTACACTTTCACCAATCACTCCACCTGACTATGCTTTCAACACTCCATCACCACCACTACCATCACGACCCCCAATAGCTCACCCAATTACATTCAACTTTCTTGATGCCTATGGAGCAACTTGTTTAAGTTGTCTCCGTAATCGAAACCTCATTTTTTATTTAAGGGATGAACTACACTTTATGTTCTCCTACATTGAGCACTTACTCCCACAACCTTCCGCACCAAACTCTCCACCACCAGACTCTTCTGCACCACCAACCTCTCCACCCACAAACTAAACATCTCATATGTTTAGGTTACTCGTTTCAAATAAAAATTCATCACTCCTTTTGCAAGGAAATCCTATGGCTCTTAACCAATTAGGATAGTAGTATTTTTACCTTTTTAGCTATGTATAACCATACTTTATGTATGACTTTTGTTGTCCTATGAATGGATTTTTAGTTTTATGTTATGATTGTGATGGTTATTTAATGTGCGGTTGATTCATTAGTGCATATTTTTTTGGTTTAGTTTATTTTTAGCCACGTATATATATTTTTTTGTCGTGATATTGCTCGAAGTTGGAAATATATATTGCACTCGTATTCTAACTCGTTTTTGTAGCAAGTCACCCTAGCTTGATTCCTTGGTGCCCTCAAAAGAGGGGGGCACACATCAAGGGAGAGCATTTATTCTGACGAATTATTATTTTCACATCGACGACGTCTTTTTGGTTCTACAAAAAGGGGGAGAAATGGACTAAAAACTCACTAATTTTTTTTAAAATATATGTTTACATATAGTGAGTTTATATTTTGTAATCATCAAAAAGGGGAGATTGTTAATACAAATAATATCTAAATATGTTATTTATATTTTTCGACTTCTCTACGTTTGATAATCACAAAATGTAAAAATATTCTACGTAAAATTAAACGTAAACACGTTATTAGTCGTAAATTTCTATTTCGATGTAAATCACTTAAGATATGAACAAACAAATGATTAACATGCTAAATGATCAAAGTAATATATTTTTGTCTTAAACTTTACATATTTACAAATGTAACAAAAAAATTTTACAAAAATAAATTAGACAAAATATTTTTGTAGTTAAAAGAAATGTTTTATTTAAATATATATTCGAAATCAGGTTTTCCCTCTAAAAACAAATAAACCTGAACCAAAAAACATTTCCTCAAAAAAGGATAAAAATGAGAGTGTCCTATACTAGTCGGCCCCCATATAGGCTTGCCGGTCCTATATTGATATGGGGACCGCCAGGCTTATTTATGGGATCGACAGGTATACGTCCTCATTCTTTGCCTATAAATAGTGGATCACATCCACACAGTTTTTCACCTTTTTGCACAAAGTTTTTCTCTGTTTTTAATCAGATTACATTTCTTTTGGTCTTTGATTATTTAACTTGTTTAAACATTAGTTTACAGTGATCCAATCTTTCCTCTCTAAGTGCAAGAGAAGAATACTCGTAATCGTCAATATACGAAGTATTATAGATTAGTTTGTGCATACGTAACGTTGTTACGCTCTCGTTGTAGTTTGTACATCAACCATATAACTTCCAATCTTGTGTAGTAGTAAGATCGGGTAGATCGTGTTAGTATTTTTGGTGTGAAAATGCATGAGTGAGTTGTTAGTATTTTAGTCCTCAAAATACATTTATGAGTGGTAGATTGGTTCTAGCTAAATTAGAACTCGATATTTAGCTTAGTGTCGGAAATTGGTGTAAGCGACGATTTACGTGTTTCTCCGCCTGAAGCGAGCTTGTTGACATAGTGCAGTGAACTCTCGAATTGGATACTCGGGGAGTGGAGTAGGGCGAAGGGGAGCTTCGTTACCGAATCAGTATAAATTTTCGTGTCGTTGTTTGATCTTTCTAACTCTATACTTTCATCTTTCATTTTACATTTCGTAGTTAGTATTATTTATGTTTATATATATTGTGTTCAACGGATCTCACATAAACTCGAATCTAAGCTTTTACAAACAAGTCTAATTAAATTTTAAAAAGTGGTAAACTATTCAACCCCCTCCCCCACCCCTTTTAGTTTCCACAGAGTGTACAAATTTGTCTATAGTTACAGACATTTCCGATGCGCATGATAGTATCGTGTACAGACGCTCCGTAGCAACACGCACGTGGAAATCCTCGTTTATACTACGTATAAAAAGAAAACACGTTTGGTTAAAACTTAAAACCTTAAAATCTGATTAATGTTTTCGAACTAAAATACCCTACTTATAAAAGGTAATGCAATCTATAAAATATATAAATACATAATTACAATTTAAATCACCAACTTTTTTCACTCTCATTGACTCCACACTCATACATACATAAAATAAAAATTGCACACCCAAATTAACATTATTATATCGTGACCATTATGCGCGGATACCATCTAGTAATGCTAATATCCTTTTTGAAAAACTGGGGAACTCCTTGAAACAAAACTACAATATGAAAATTTTATAAACGGAAGAATACAAATAATGATAGTCCAAATAAATAAAATCAACGGCATAGTTCCCATGTAGCTACGACAAGAATAGAGACAAGGCCGACGATACCATACTGTAAAAGAAGCGAATGGGTATTCTAGCATTTGTGAAAAGAATCATTTACACTAAGGATTAAAAGGATTAAAGTATGGCAAATTACGATTTTAGACAATGTTCTAAAAGGCACGTCTTAGCGCCGCTGAGGCTTCGCAAAAGCGTGAGGCGTGACCTCCACGCTACGCAATAGACCAAGGTGTGGCGTGAGACGAGAAGTTAAAAAACATGATAAGGCGCGATAAGGCATGATGCGTGGAGGCTTTTTTGAATTCAATTTCGATAAAAATCGTTTTTTTATGCACAGATAGTTTCTTGACTTTATTTCTTAAGTACACTTTTTGTAAACTCAATATATTTGAAATATAATATAAATATATAAATTTATAAATATTTTCATATTTTATGCTGCTTTAAGGCACGCCTTAAAAAACGTCATGACTCGCCATGGCTCATAAAGTGTGAGGCTTGGCCATGCCGCCATGCCATGCCCCCACGCTATTTATAACCTTGATTTTAGATTATGTTTGGTACTTCTTTATCCCATTCCATGAGTCTTATTTATGTTTGTCATAAAAAAAAATCTAATTTTAATTTACCATTTTAACCCAAATTTTTAGGAAAAAGATCATTTCATGTTCATTTGAACATGAAAGGTAAAGTTATGCATGCTAATGATTGTACATTGTCATTATTAATGACAATGTACATTCACTACATGCATAACTTTACCTCTCATGTTCAAATGAACATTAGAGGATCCCCATCCAATTTTTATTAATATTTTTTCTTTGAAGAAACATTAATTAATCACTAAGAGCATCTATAATGCTAAAAACCACCAAAAACTTTTTGCAATTAAACCTTGTACTTTTCATTAATTATTTACATATCAAAAAGCTTTTATTATAAATCTCTCTAATGGCAAAAGCTTTTTATAAAAACTTTGTAAGAAGAGCATATGACATTACATCATTATAATTTGATTAAAGTATTAGTATAGTACATAGTCTCAAACGCTTGATGAATCAAAAGTCATTCCAAAAAGCTTTTGAAAAAGCTCACATATGCATGGGTAAAAAGTCTTTCAAAGACTTTTTTAAATAGTAAAAAGCCTTTGGTAAACCTTTGTATTGCGTATGTTCTAATGTCAAACTTGTATAAGTGTTAAAGTAACTATGATTTTTTAAACTTTTTAACAATGTTTTTTAGATTATAAAATTACTAGTAAATATTATGTTTCATTGATTTACTATTCATAAATTAGAACCTTAAACTCACAACTACATTTAAGCCATATCTAAATCGCGAAAGCTCAGACTAAAATAATAAACTAAAAAAAAGACACATAACCACATAAAAAGTGTTAGGAATTTTGTATAACAGACTTAATTCTGTTAGTGTATTATAGTTAGTTTTGCTAGTTACATAGTTAGTACTGGTAGAAGGATTATCATAGTTAGTACTGGTAGTGTTAAATAGTTAATATTGTTTATGTAATAGTTAAGTCTGCTTACGCAGAAGTTAGTTAGAGTTAAAGATATGCATGAGATATCTTAGGAAATGATATGCATTATCTTTATACGCGTTTTGTAAAGCCCATTAGGGTTTCCTTAGTCTATAAAAGGAACCCTAGACATAGTTAGTAGATATAGTTCTACACAGATCATAGAGATCGAATAGTAATCATAGTTTGTAATCTGTAACCTAGGCAGATTCAAAGTTTAATATAAAAGTTCTTTTGTGATATTCAATATTGTTCTTCTTAGCATTATTGATTAGATTCCGCATAATCAATAGTGTTTACTCAATGTTTCATTATTGTTGCTTTAGAGTTATCTAAAGGATCAAACTCTTTGCAAGCTGAAGGTTAAGATCTATTCAGTAAAACGATCCAACAAGTGGTATCAGAGCAAACGCTTTATACGCATTTTGCAAAGGAACCGGTTGAAGAACCAATTATTAAGGTGGCAAAGGATGATGCAGTCAACACTGCGGGTGAAGATGTGGTTCGTGATGATGATTGTTGGATCGTTTTACTGAATAGATCTTAACCTTCAGCTTGCAAAGAGTTTGCTCCTTTAGATAATTCTAAAGCAACA
>BQNB010138040.1:7448-17763 GCA_026074375.1 Tanacetum coccineum | reverse complement strand
AGAGAGAGAGAGAGAGAGAGAGAGACAGAGAGAGATAAAGAGAGAGAGAGAGAGAGAGAGAGAGAGAGAGAGAGAGAGAGAGAGAGAGAGAAAGAGATGTTTAGAGAGAGAAATAAACAAAAGAAAATGGCTACACATTAATGAAAGTAAAAATGAGCAACACCCTCTCCACACTTGGAGAGGGCTTTATATAGTTGTGTACATGGGCTAGCCTTGGGTTTAAGTGGGCTTCCAAGGATAGGCTTGATTTCTAATGGGCTTAAAGCCCATAACTAATCCCAATTAACATTCTAGAATTCCCGGGAACATATAATAAAGTAATACAAGGTTCAGGAGTCTTAATGACCATCACTTCACATATAATAGGTCTAACAAGACGCTTGGCAAGAAGTCATCTCTTGCAGTCATCACTCAGAGAAGAGAGCAACGCTTAGGGGAGTCTTTTGTTATAATTCTACTCTTATTTCATTATTTCATTTCCTTAATTATACAATAGGGACATTGTACAAACCAAGTGGGGGGTAGGAGTAGAATTACCACTTTACCTATATTTGCCTTCGATTTCCTAGTTTTCTTTGAAAATGGTGCCAATTTTAGAATTTTGACATGTTTTTCTTACTAAACTAGAATAAATATTTGCCGAGCACATTATTATCATGTAATTAATTTGGTAAGGTTAAGTCTAATATTCCGTTTTCATCTATTATACATAAAAGCCACCAAATACATGAGTGTCGATAGTACTGTAGACTTTAGAACTTGGCATGTACATCTTGTTAAGACCTAATTGGTTAGTTGGAATAGACGGTTCAAAAAGGCAACATTTTAGGAAATCACCCAAAAAGTTTATATGTGTGTGTGTTTATCGGCTTGTCACATTGACTTGTCGACCTCCTCATATAAAACCCTAATTGCGCTCACTACCATTGCAAAATACCCCTAGACCACCTTGTCAAGCCAATCTTGTGTAAACCCTATATGTTTCGTTACACCATTTCGCCTTAGCCTACCCTGTAGTCTTTATTTTTTATGTGTTGAAATTTCTGGCTATTTAAGTCCATGGTTTGGGGGAATGAGAACGAAAATTTTATGCATTCGTGGAAGACTAATCAGTTATGATATGTGCTAAAAATGTAAAAATGGTGCAAAAAAAATATATGGAGCTAGTAGCCCATTATTGCACAAAGCCATCTCAACAAGTATAAAGAATGGAGCTAGTAACCCATTATTGAAGATCAGGTTTTCAAACTCAGACTTTTGAACCTTGGATGGACAGTAGCTAGTTATGACAACCTTAGTTTACTTTAGACTATTTGTTTTGTGTTTTTATCTTAAAAACCATTAAAAGTGTATCCCATGTCTATCTTAACCCTTTTATATCACCCAATAAACCAAATATCACCCTTGTTGCCTTGGAGACTGTTTAGACCCTAATTATAGTTGGTGGAGACTTGTGTACTTTCTAAGCTTATGATAGAACACATACTATGTCTGTGCAATTGAGTGATCGCCCCAAAATTGAACACTTAGATTACTAATGAGAGTTGAGTGATTTCGATCCCCTTTTAGTGAGGTGTTTGGCTCAGATGTTTTCTAGCATAAGTAGTTTATAAATTCATTTCTCCAAGTTAAATTGAGGAAATCCTTTTATGAATTATTCTAAACGGTTCTACTTAAGGGCAAGTAGAATTCAAGTGGGGGGATATTTGATAACATCAAAGAATTGATACATTTTAATATCAAATTCCCTATAAAATGCTTACAAATATGCTATTAATGTATGAAAACGTTACTTAATTGTTTAGTATTAGTTTTCAGAGACCAAGTGAGCATTTTAGCAAAATACAAAGGATTTAGACAAGAAATGCACTAAAGTGAAGAGTCCAAGGCAGTTTACCGCGTAATACCCCCGAGGGATTACGCTGTAACGTACTCTAATGAAGAAATAAGTCATCACACCCTTTGCGGCGTAAAGTGTCTCCAAGAATATGCCGCAACATTCAAATTTACAAGAAGATGATGTAGCTGACTCAGCGTTACGGCGTAACAAAGGAGACAGGGTTACGCTATAACACTCTTTTATGCCTTGAAGATTGGTTGATTACGTAGCAAGATTATGGCGTAACATCCCATAAGGGTTACGTCGTAAACCTTTTGAAGCCTATAAATAGAGCCCTCCTCCGGCTCATTCAGCATCACTCACCACCACCACTTCACACACAGTTCTAAAGGGTGAACCAAACCCCTAAAGTTTGAAGCATTTCATCTGAAGGTCCAAGAAAGAAGCCACTCGCATACTTATTGTATTTAATCATTCATTTCATCCTCTATAAGAATTATGATGATTCAATCCATGTCTTTATTCATTAATTATTGCGTTGATGTTACTATGAGCGGCTAAGCACTCCTAGTGTTGGCCTAACCATGTAGTTACTATTGTTGCGATTATAATTTCCTGTTTAATTATGGTTCTGTTAGATATCCTTATAGCCTTTCATTGATCCCCTTGTTTTGGTAGTATAGAGGGTGGCTTAGAAAACTAAGTATCCACACGTGCTCCCAATAATATAGGGCAGCCTGGGCCACTTTTTGTGTTGGGCTGTTTACTTGAGTTATTGGGAGCACGTGTATTAATATCAGCGATATTGATTACAAACGGCGATGATGACTCTAACCAGGTTAACTTAGGACTGTATTTGTCCGTATCTTGGCGGGGCAAACTCTTAGGTTTGCAGCCATGGCGGATGCATCCACTTTTCCTATTTATAATATGTCTGAGCCTTTACGGGTTGTATATCCGTCTGTTGACAACATATGTAAGTTATTTTTGCCATACACTCTCTTTAATGCTTTTCTATATTATCTCTTTCTTATGCTTATAAATAATTTGCAGATACTGTTTTTACTTCTGGCGTTGTTTTTGTTTTTCTTGTTGTCCCCGTGGATAATATGAAACGAACAACAACAAAATAGGGCAGGATGCACCAAGTTTATCTTCGGCTGTTTGTTTGGGTTGGTTTGAGTCGGCTTATTGGGTTATTTCTTCATTTCTTTTCCTTATTCCGTTTGATAGTATAACATGTATCTGTCATTTGTGATACGTACTCTTTAGTCTCGGGTATTAGCGGCCCATTACTTGGCTAGGCTACATCTTTCGTACACAGCCGTAATGGACGTTTACCTGTGGCTTTTTTCTAAACTGAAGCTCTATCGGATAAATATCAGCGATATTGATTACAAACGGCGATGATGACTCTAACCAGGTTAACTTAGGACTGTATTTGTCCGTATCTTGGCGGGGTAAACTCTCAGGTTTGCAGCCATGGCGGATGCATCCACTTTTCCTATTTATAATATGTCTAAGCCTTTACGGTTTGTATATCATCTGTTGACAACACAGGTCAGTTGTTTTTGTCGTACGCTTTCTTTAATGTTTTTCTATATTATCTCTTTCTTATGCTTACGGATAATTTGCAGATACTGTTTTTGCTTCTGGCGTTGTTTTTGTTTTTCTTGTTGTCCCCGTGGATAATATGAAACGAACAACAACAAAATAGGGCAGGGTGCGCCAAGTTTATCTTTGGCTATTTGTTTGGGTTGGTTTGAGTCAGCTTATTGGGTTATTTCTTCTTTTCTTTTCCTTATTCCGATTGATAGTATAACATGCATCTGTCGTTTGTGATACGTACTCTTTAGTCTCGGGTATTAGCGGTCCATTACTTGGCTAGGTTACATCTTTGGTACGCAGCCGTAATGGACCTTTACCCGTGGCTTTTTTCTGAGCTGAAGCTCTATCGGATCGTGATTTTGTATTCAGAATGTGGTAAGGGTTTTGCGCTCTCACGTGTGTTGACATATAGAAGAGGACTTCTAATTCAATACATGTGAGAGTGATGAAACCCTTATCATGTAGTCGAATTATCATGCGTTATAATGGTAGTTGAGTATCTTAGAGTGATTGGTGTGCATGAGAAGGAACGGGATAACTCTATGAGGAAAAAAGAAAAAAAACATTACCTAAAATGCTTACTATTACTGTCATAATGCTGTTATGAGTAAGAGTGGTCTATTGCTTGGCTAGGCTACCTATTTGGTATGCAGCCGTGATAGAATTTCACCCAAACCTTCTATTTGAGCCAAATGGTTTCAGAACCTGATAGAATCAATGTTCAATTGCAAAGCGACAAACCAACCTGGAAAAGTGGATCCTTACATTGGGCTGCTGACCAACTGTTGGCAACACATGTTAGTCATTTTGATTGTACGTTTGCCTATACATTTTTTAATTTGTTATTGTTATCAAAGGGAGATGATGATTACGAGCGTTCTATTAATTAGCTCAAAATATTCAATTCTACTGAACATCCATATCGTCCATGTTAGAAGTCACGACATCCGTCTGGTAAGTGAAACTACATCCGTTTGGTTGTTGGCTTTTGGCTAGGCGTTAGGGATGTTTTTTAGAGTGTGTTAGAGATTTTGTTACTTTCACGCGTGCTGCAAAAAACAGTCTACATTTCAGCGTACGTGACAGTCCCAAAATCCTTAGCGTATATTTGAATATCACGTCATCCTAAACCATTTGACTATACCGAAAAATAGCAATGCAAGAAGCGTGATCGAAAAGTATAAGCATGTATGTATTTGAAAGTTTATTTCAATTTACAAATTGTAAAAAACCTATATAATTTGTCTATGTAAATATAATAAATAAACTTTATCAAATTATCATTCAGATATTATATGGTGCATCGGATTTCAAAGACACCATGAGAAACATCGAGCATGTCTGCAATAAAACTCTTGCCATCTATTATGTGAGTTATGACTATGTGAAAAAAATAAATGATATTGCAAATGCGGATTCGCGTGCAAAGTCGTTGGCTCAACAATTTTTCCATATTATCAGAAGATTCACTGTATGAATACGGAAAATAGGAAAATAAATTTGTATGGGATATTTATTATTTAGTATGTAAACTATATACGAATATATGAATGTACTGATATATGAATGCACTTGAATTATTATTATTCGTTTTTCATTTTTTATTACTGTTATTGGAAACGTAAAACCATTAGCCCCCCGCAACGCGCGGGTCATATGCGAACTCGTTAACAACAAAACATGTTCATACTCTATTATTCGATTCATATTATATCATAATTTAAATGGGGGTCTACATATATATATATATATACCATATGGTACAATGATTTTTATGCATGTTTCAGATATATATGCAATTATGCATCTTTGGAGGGATATATGTGCAAATGCCTCTTAAATATATACAAGACTTGTAAAAAGATAAGTTTATATATGAACCTGGTTGTTGTGGCCATACTTCTTCTTCTTGCAGTTAATTGCCCTTGGGTGAAGGCGAGCATAGCACCTGCAATTTACAAATAATGTGTTAGGACACGAAAGTGTCGGTCACTTCCATAGATAATTATATAGCTCGTTAATTTAATTTTTGGAAACTTACTAGGCTAGTTAGCTAAAGCTCGTGGACAAACCCATGAAGGCCCAAGCCCATGTCAACGTGTAAGTATTTATACACCTCTCCATGCCTTGAAGAGGTGGTTGGTTGTTCATTTTTTCACACATCATAATATATTTCTATCTTATGTTTACTTTCTCTCTCTAAGTGTTCATCCAACTCTTTCTCTCACTAAAACAACCTCTCCTCTCTCATCAAGTATGTTATTAGATTAGTCTACAACTGGTATCAAGAGCCATGAAGTGGTGTGTTTGGTTTTTGTGTTTTTTTTTGTTCGTGTGTTTTAGGCAAAAATCGTCCTTCTTTTTTCTTATTTTTTTCTTTGTGTTCGAAGCTATTGTGTACACTAAAGGATCATTTACATAGGTAAATTTGATCTAGTATCCTTGGATATAGGTGTACAAGCTTAGAATCAAGAAAAATATCATTTGTGTTCATCTTTTGTGTTCAAAAACCTTTATAAAGAACAAAATCTTGATTTTAAATTTTTCTGCTTAAAAACCTTAAAGTTTCCATTTTTCTTGTTCCTATAGGGCTAGTAACACTAGTTGTACAAGAATTTTTGCAAAACAACCATAAAAAGATGTCTTTTTGTGTTTTAAAAAATTTGTGTTTCGTGTTTGTTGGTATCGAACAACCTGTACCGAACAACTAGTATCGATCAACTAGTATCGAACAACCTGTATCGAACAACTAGTATCGAACAACCAGTATCGAACAACCTAAACCGAACAACTCAAGTTTCCAAATTATACGGTTTATTTCTTTGACTCGTAAAATCCCGTGAAACATTAACTTGTTTTCCCGGTTTTGTCAAGAATTGTAAAATCCCGTGTAGTTTCAAGAATTAAAACTCTTCAAAGATAACTTAATCAAACACAATTTCTTTCTACCACCGTTCGATCCAACAATAATCTTTTAACATACAAATTTCTTAATGACGACTCTTGCTGACAAAGCAATTCTGCCGGGTGCTGACAATCATCCACCTATGTTGGAAAAAGATATGTACGATTCTTGGAAAAGCATAATAGAGCTATATATGATGAATAGACAACATGGACGAATCATCCTTGAATCTGTTGAAAATGGTCCACTCATCTGGCCTTCAATTGAGGAAAATGGAGTGATAAGACCAAAGAAATATTCTGAGTTATTTGCTACAGAAGCAATTCAAGCTGATTGTGATATTAAGGCAACAAATATCATTCTCCAAGTACTACCACCTGAGGTCTATGCATTGGTTATCAATCATAAAGTCACCAAGGAACTTTGGGAAAGAATTCAACTTTTCATGCAAGGAACTTCATTGACGAAACAAGAAAGAGAGTGTAAGCTTTATGATGAATTCGATAAGTTTGCTTATAAGAAGGGGGAAACACTACGTGATTTATACTTGAGATTTTCACTGCTACTCAATGACATGAACATCTACAATATGAAACTGGAACAATTTCAAGTGAACACCAAGTTTTTGAATACTCTTCCTCTTGAGTGGAGCAAATTTATGACAAATGTCAAACTGGTTCGGGATTTGTACACAACTAACATTGATCAGCTTCATGCTTACTTGGGACAACATGAATTTCATGCAAATGAGGTTCATTTAATGCATGAACACAACTCAGATCCGCTTGCTTTGGTTGCAACCCATCAGATGACCCAGTCTCCTTATCCAACTCATCAACACTCATACCAAAACTCTCAATTTCAACCATAAGTTTCACTATATCAGTCTCCACATCATGGTTCACCTTATCAGTCTCAGCAATACTCAAATAATCAATCATTAACACCTCTTTCAATCACTTATCCATCTAATGATTATCAATCATTAGTTCATCATAACGTTTATTCTCCATCATCATCCATTCCTCAATTGGAATATGCTCCCATAGTTAACCAACAATCTGAATTTCCTCAACTCGACTTAGGTCTAATTGTTCCAGTGTTCTAGAAAGGTAATGATCCTATTGATGCCATCAATCACATGATGTCTTTCTTGACTGCTGTTGTCACTTCTCACTATCCTACTACCAATAACCAGTAGAGGAATTCGTCAAACCCTAAGCAACAAACTACCATTAATGATGGGAGAGTGACCTTACAACCAATTCAGGGGAGACACACTCCTTTTACTATGGGTACTACAAGGACCTATACTCCAAGAGCAAGTGGAAGCAATTCCGAGAAACAAAGGACTCTTATTTGTTACAACTGCAAAGGGGAAGGATACATGTCTAAACAGTGCACTAAACCTAAGAGGAAACGGGATGATTCATGGTTTAAGGATACAGTGTTGTTGGTACAAGCTCAAGCAAATGGTCAAATTCTACATGAGGAGGAACTGGAGGAATTAGCATTTTATTGCAGATCCAGGAATTACAGACTGTCAAAGCCTATAGACCTGTCATTACCCACAATGCTGCTTATCAAGCCGATGATTTGGATGCATATGACTCTGATTGTGATGAACTCAACACTGCCAAAGTTGCTCTCATGGCGAATTTATCTCATTATGGTTCAGACGCTCTTGCTGAGGTACACAATCCTAATGTGGATACTAATATAATAAATCAAGTTGTGCAGGCGATGCCGTCTTCTGAACAGTCGAATGTTGTGAACCATTCAGAGACTGAAATAACCAGTGATAGCAATATCATTCCTTATTCTCAGTATGTGATTGAATCACAACAGGCAGCTGTTCAAAATTCTAATTCTTCTGCACAACAAGATGCACTGATATTATCTGTGATTGAACAACTAAAAACCCAAGTAGTTAATTGTACCAAGATAAATCTGGACAATAAAAGTGTCAATGATACTTTAACTGCTGAGCTTGAAAGATATAAGGAACAAGTTAAAGTTTTGAAAGAAGGACAAAATGTTGATTTAAAGAGTAAAGATAACGTTTCAGATTCATGTGCACAGTCTGTAGAGATTGATCATCTTAAACAAACTCTTTCAGAACATTTAAAAGAAAAGGAATCTTTAATGCAAATGGTTACTCTTCTCAAAAATGATTTTAAGAAAGAAGAATCTAGAAACATTGATAGGGAAATTGCTTTAGAAAAGAGGATCAAACAGCTAGATAATATTGTTTTTAAAAGAGATCAATCTGCACAAACTATTCACATGTTGACGAAACCTTAGTTTTTCTATGATCATACATTAACAAGCATCAGGTTTTCAAAATCCTTTCTATCTAAAGAAAGCCCAGCAGTTGGAACCAAAGCTTTATGATGGTAATGTCATTAAGAAAACTAATGCCATTGTGATTCCTGACTTTGAAGAGACCCTAATGCTTGCTGAAGAGAGACGTTCAAAAATGCTTTTAAAACAACAAGATCCTATGATGTTAAAAAAGAAAGTTAATACTACACCAGTCGATTATGCTGTTCTTAATCAACTTTCTTAAGATTTTGAAACACGATTTGTTCCACAAACTAAATTATCTGCTGAATAAGCATTTTGGTCTCAGAATTTTGTAAATTCTCTAGAACCCACTCTTTCTAGTAGACCCACCAAAGTTGAGGTTCCAAAAGAACTTCCTAAAGTCCAAACAGGTTAAAACATTATTAAAGAAACTTAAACACCATCTTGCTGTTCACTCCCCTACAACGGTGCCAAAAACTTGATGTGCTGTTGTGTAGGGTTTATTTTAGATTGTTCAAGTTTTAAATTTATATTTTGCTGACTTTACCTAAAACAACATTTTAATGAGGAGTGTACCCGATCAGATAGAGTTTCGTGGTAAGTAGGGTGTCGGTCACTAAGAGCGAGAACTAATTCTTTTATTCTATTAATATTTTGGTTAACTAATCTAAGTTAATTCAATTCTAAGTTAAACCAATGCTAAACCTATGTTAATCCTAATTCTAACGGATAGGGGGGTTTTTTAGTTTAAGAGACTGGCACAGGTTTTATGGTGACTTAGATCAATTTAAGATAATATAACACACACAAGCAGACAAACAAAAGATAGAAGAGCTGTCTAGCCAAATATAAGAAAATTGTATTAGCCATTATAAATCTAATTAAAATGTTGGTTTGTTTATTTAGTGCAATGAGTGCTTATTTCGAGGCAGCATATCATTTGTTGATCCTAACTCAAGATCTATTCCTTAGCTTGTAAAGGTTAAGTTACCTTGGATAAATCTAAAACAACTTTGGTAGAAACTTTGTGAATACTAAAGAGTATGCGGAATCTACTCTTTAATACTTAGAAGAATATTAATGAAACAGTAAAACTGTATGAACAATGAATAATGATATTACTGAAAAGCTCTAATATTATTATCAATAATACGAGTACTCTGTGTAGTACTAGGGTTTACAACCTTGAAGCTATATATCAAAATGTCTATGAATCACACTTAACATCATAACCTAGGATCTCCTTTTATACACCAAGGAGTCCTTTACAAGATAACTACAAATCTTCTATAAAGATAATCTTATACATATCTTTCTAACTAAATAGAATATACTCTGAATAAGTCAATACATATCACTTCACATGTCTTTATCCCTTTAGTAGTCTCTAATCTTCATGCAGCAGTCTTAAGTCCTTTAGTAGTGTTAAGTTAGTACTGGCAGTACTAACTTCTAGCAGTACTAACTAGTTAATACTAGCAGTTGTAAATCAAGCAGTACTAACTTTTGGCTTAGCAGTACAAACTATGAACACATTTAATTCCCAACAATCCTCCCCTAAAGTTGTGATTAACCTCCAAATCATCAAGTTTCTTAAATTAAACCTTGTTTTATGAGAGGATTCTTCCAAACACTTTATCTTCTTGGTCTTTCAA
>BQNB010138039.1:4494-17764 GCA_026074375.1 Tanacetum coccineum | reverse complement strand
AAAGGAAAGCAAGAGGCGGATGAATATTTTTTCAATTTTAGCCCATCAAATTCAAAACAATATTTTGAATTAAAGAATCGAAACAATATTGAAGACTATTTTTTAGAATCGATCGAAAAACTAAAAGTATTCCTTAAAGGGGATTTTCCTTTGCAATTATGCCTTAACTAAAAGTATTTCTTACTACTAGCTCTGTACATTATGCCTTAACTGTAAGTCCTACTATCTATGCTTCTTATATTGAACAGTTTTGGAATACTACACATTCTCAAACAGTCAATGATGTAAAGCAAATTCATTCCATAGTTGATGGCAAGACAGTAGTAATATCAGAATCATCAGTGAGGAGTGATCTTCACTTTAATGATGAGGATGGTATTACTTGTCTAACAAATGATGCTATTTTTGAAAACCTTGTATTGATGGGGTATGAGAGTGATTCTAACAAACTTACTTTTCAAAAAGCTCTTTTCTCCCCTCAGTAGAAGTACCTCATACATACCATTCTACACTGCTTAAGTTCAAAATCTACTTCTTGGAATGAATTTTCCACTAATATAGCATCTGCAGTCATTTGTTTAGCTAATGGTCAAAAGTTTAACTTTTATAAACTAATTTTTGATGGTATGTTAAGGAACTTGGATACTAATACAAAGAAATTTTTAATGTATCCAAGGTTTTTACAACTCTTTTTGAATAATCAGATTACTCTTGCAGAACCTTTTAATGATGTTTATCAAACACCTACACATACTAAAAAGGTTTTCACTAACATAAAAAGAAAAGGAAAAGATTTTTCAGGAAGAGTTACTCCATTGTTTGCATCAATATTGGCACCACCAGTAGTAGAGGGTTAAGGTTCAGGTCAACCCTTTGAACCCCAACCAGCACCTTCTACTGCTCAACCCAGAATTGAAGAACAAATCCCTATTACTGAATCATCATCACCCTAAAATACTCAATCACCTAGGCAAACCTTACAAGAGGACACTCAGTTTCCTTAGACTAGTGTGCCTATACCAAATGTAGCAGATGAGGTTGTCTTTAAGGAGTGGGATGACAGAGTGGTGAGGGCTACCACTACTGCTGCCTGCTTAGATGCAGCACAGGCTAGTGGTAACATATCTAAGACCCAATCCACGACAATGTCTAATGATTCTCTTTCTTAGGAAATTAGTTCAGGTGACAGACCCAGGTGCCAAGAAGCCATTGGGTGTCATTGCTCAGACTCGATCTGAGAGGTCATCTAAACACTCCTATGATTTACCTCTCCCAGTAGGTAACATACCTGGAAGTGATGAGGAAAGAATTGAACAAGATGATTTGACGAATTTTGTACCACCAACACCCTATGATTCACCTCTCTCAGGAGGTCACACACCTAGAAGTGATGAGGGTAGACCTAACATAAATGAAATGATGGATCTTTGTACAAACTTGTCAAACAGGGTTCCTGCCTTGGAACAATCAAAGACTGCTCAAGATTTGGTGATCATAAAGCTGAAAAAGAAGGTCAAAAAATTAGAAAAGAAGCTAAGGGCAACAACTCCAGGGATGAAACTCTTCAAGATTGGTACCTCTGATATTGGCTAAAATATACATATTTTATACCCCGTAAAACACTATTAAAGGACTAAAAACACAAAAATATGATTAATTATGTTGCAAATATGTTTTGTTTGTGTTTTTATGTCTTACAGGTAAAAAGGATTGAAAACGAAGCAAAAAAGGTAATTTTCGGGTGACTTTCGACGACGTTTTCACATTTATCGAGGTCCAAACGAAGTCGTGAATATTCCTCGATCACACCATTGGAAAGAGCATGAAAAAACGAGTCCAACGGTACCGGCCTTTTATATTTAAACCTTTTTATTATGAACCTTTTTCGTCCCTGTTTGAACCTTTAATTATATTGAACCTGAACCAAATGGAAGAAGGGTTATAGTTTATTTTTTACATAATATTAGTAGAACTATGCTCTAGCCCAACGGCTAGAGCCATATGCTTCTATATTAGAGATCCCGAGTTCGATTCATGCCAGGGGGTTTATTCCACTCACGACCCGGACCCGATCCAGACCCGACCCGGACCCGATCCAGACCCGGCCCACGACCCGAACTCGACCCGGCCCATGACCCAACCTGACCCGGCCCATACCTTGACCCGGTCCAATACCCGCCGGTTAACTGGCGGTCAACCACCGTTGACCGGTGGTTGACCGGTGGTCCGGTGGTGGTCCGCCACCGTTAACCGTCGTTGACCGCCGCCATTGGGCGGTGGTTCTGCGGCGTTGACCGCCGTTGACCGCCAACGTTGACCGGTGGTCCGGCGGCGATTGACCAGAGGTTGACCGGCGACGGTGTGAACAGTAAAAATGCCACGTGGCACCACTCAGGTGGTGAAACGTGGCAAACTAATCATCAGTACGAGGTTGCAGGAATTACAGGTACGATGTACTGTAGCAGTACGAGGTGGCAGACACGTCAATACGAGGTACTGTTCAGGTGGCGGCTGGACCAATCAGAGCATGACACGTGGCACAGGCGTGTGTCAGTCCGAGGTACTGTAGCAGTCAGTCCTAGGTAGGCGTGTGCCAATCATTGGCAATAATGAAGCGGTTGGTGGAGTGCATAAAGACCAATATACCCCTAGATCCAGCAATATGAGTGGATGGAGGTCTAAAATGACAAAAATACCCCCATCTACTTTGGGCTATATAAAGAAGCACGCGGCAGCTCATTTGGGGGAGAATGGAGATTATTTTTTAGTGTGTATTTTTTTTCAAGTTTAATTTTTTTTTTAGTTGTAGTTTTAGTTTTAGGAGTAGAATAATGTAGTTTATTTTGGGCTTATTGTAAAAGCTTATTGAAGCTTATTAGATCTAGCTTATTGTAACTTTTGAGCTTATTAATGAAGAAGTTTATTTCAAAGGTTGGTTTTTTTTAGCTTATTTTTTATGCTTATTCTCTTGTCTTTTCTTATTTCTTTTTAGCTTATTTCCAAATAAGCTCATGCTTATAGCTTATTTTTGGATCCGATCTCTTAAGCTTATATTCTAATAAGCTTCTTTCATAGCTTATTTAGACTAGCTTATTTTATATTGTTTTTTTTATTAAGAGCTTTTCGAGTGAGCTTATTTTAGCTTATTTTCGAGTGCTTATTTTTCTAGTTTATTGTTTTAAGATCTAATCCTTAAATATACCCGTCTCTTGTTCACTTGATTGAACACCTTGGATTCGGGTGGATTAGATCTAAAAATAATATATCTTATATTTCTAGCTTATTTTATCATAAATTTAGTTTTTAATTCTAGCTTATTTTTCTTAGATCTAAATCCTTAAATATACCCGATCGAAAATTCCGAGTAATCACTTGATTTGGAACACCGTTAGTTTCCGGGTGGATTAGATCTCAAGTTTTTAATCTTTTTTTGCTTATTTTGTTCTAACTTTTCATGTCTTATTTCCTTATTCCATCCTTCTACATCTAAGGCCGAGCTTTAAGGTCTATAAGTTGATAAATAAATAGGTTTGATCTTATAGTTTTTAAGAAAATAATTAGTGATAAGTTGACACCTTTATTATCATTAATAAAGTAAAAGGCTTTAAAGTGATTAAACTTAATTTGTTTATTTAAGTTTGTCAGATCGGGTGGTTATTAATACATTGGGTTCTTCATTCGGTTACCCTTTTTCCCTTTTTAATATTATTAGTTTAGAATTTTTAGCTTAAAATGTTTATGTTTGATCTTATGATTGTTGCTAGTTTATTTGTTATGATTAGTGAGTAGTTCATTAGTGTTTGCTAAGTGATTAGTGATTTGGAATTTAGGTGCGGGTTTAAAAAGGTTTAAAAATTAATAGTCATTAGAATTTCCAATTTTAAATACCGTCATTTATTTTTAATGCAATTTACTTTACTTGTCATTTAAATTACTTTACTTCATTTTTTTTACTTTACTTGTCATTTAATTTCTTAAAATTAATTTTCGAATGATTTTAATTCGTTAAACCTTAAACCCGCACTTAATAAACATTTCACGTCACTTAGCAAGCATTTTCGTCATTTATTTCCTTTAGATCAATTTAAGTATAACCTTGTAGTTTTTAATCTTAAAATTAATATTAGTTTAAAAATAGTTTAATCCAAAAGTTTAGTTTCCCTTTTATATGCTTTCCCTTTTAGTAGATTTAGAAAACCAAACCCAAAAACTTAAGTGATAATCAAGCTCGATTCCCAACATTCTCTTGAATTTCCATTCACTTCTCGCCGAGGAAACGACCCGGGAGGTTTTTGATAATTGCTTTGGTTAAAAGCGATTTTCTAGAACCCGACGGAAAATACTCACTATACTATTATTGGCCTATCCTTATTATTACGTATTTATATATTATATATATTTTATACGTGTAGTTCGGACGTGATCAATTTTTGGCGCCGCTGCCGGGGAGAGGTGTAGCGATTTTTACGGGATTGTTCGTGTTTGAGCCTTGAAGATCCTTTCTTCGGGAAGTTTATTTTCGTTCTTATAAAAATATAAAAATCCAAAAATATTTTTAAAAAAAATATAAAAAATATATATATATATAAAAAGTAAAAAAGTATTTTCTTTTTCTTTTTAGTATAATTATCATAAAAACATAAAAAAAATCAAAAAATCAAAAATATAAAAAATATAAAAAAAATTGTCCTTTAAAAAAGAAATAAAATAAACAAAGTTGGTAAAAGAACACCAACAAATAATACCTTCAATTGAGGTATTATCATAAATAAGTTCCGGTGAACTTGAAAAGTTCCCAAATCGAACCAAAGATTCAAAAACTTACCATTTGTGTCACTTACGAAGTACGGCTCACCTTGAAAAGCAATTTTTGAGAGCTACCGTGAAGTAAGTTGATTATTTGGTTTTAAGTTGTCTTCCGTGTATCCGTTTAAAATAAATTGTTAAAAAAAAATTTAAATAAATATAAAACCCCAAAAATAATCTTCGTAACCTAAAATCCGTTTAATTCTTTCTTCTTATCCTCTAAATTGTTTAATTCTTCGACATGTCATTTTATCAACCTTGCTACGAGTGTGGAGAGCCATTTGTCGGTTCATTTTGTCCACGATGTAATCCGAATTCTTTCGACAACTCTCCGAATTTTTTCGACCCACATCAACAATATTTGACATATTTTTGTAATAATTGTGGTAACAATCATTACGACGGTTTCGATTGTCCATCACGTGTCCCGTTTAATTTTGAACCAGAACCGTGTAACAATCAAAACTTTAGTGATAATTATGAACCATATGATTTGCAAAATGAATGTCAATATATTTGTTGTACCATTTGTGGAGATTTACATAACTATTCTCAATGTACACAATTATGGTGAGCCGATTTGCGAAAATTGCGGGGGATATCATATGGATTATCAATGTACTCAAGCCGAAGAGGTAGAACGAAATCGAGTACATGAGGAAACGATGCAAATGTTGCGCGAAATGATTAAAATTCAAGAAGAGAAACGAATTTTCGAGGAAGCCGTGAGGCAAGAAGATGAGAAACGAATCGCCACAGAAAAGGAGGCAGCGGAGTTAGAAGCTAAACGTAAAAGTCAAGAGTGCTTAAATATCGAAGAAAAATCTATTTCTCAAGCTTCTATTCGTTCAAGGAAATCACGAATTGATCCGACTTTAAGAAATTTCACAATTTCTACCAAACGTATTACTTTTTCAACCATGAAAACCGTTAACTCTCTAAAAATAGGGGATAAGCATCTTGACAAACAAAAAGGTTCACTTGAATCTAGTGTTAAAGATCCTATTCTAATCCCAAGTGAGTCCGACGTTATTTCCAACGATGATTGTGATGATGATTATAAAAACGGTTTGATTTAATAGTTCAACAACTTTGGATGCCTTCCATTTATGATGAAAATAATAAAATAAAGGAATGTTATATGATTAGGCCTTCCGCAATCACACCCGACTTACCTATTTTGGACTCTCTCATAATGGAGGACGAGCATCTCGACACTATTCCGGTAACGGAATCAGCTAACACAATCAAGTCTAGTGTTGATGACCTTGTCCCTACCCCAAGTGAGTCCGCGGATTTATCCGATGGTGAAAGTGAGTGTGATGTGCCCATAAATGATGATTCACCGGAATCTCATTTTTCGACTTTCGATAATCCTCTTTTCGATTCTAACGACGATTTCTCTAGTGATGATGAGTCATTATCCGAAGAGGAAATTCAAAAGGATGAATTTAAATATTTCTCCAATCCTCTTTACGATCTTGACGATGAAATTATCACTAATGAGAAAATTCTTCCTAATCAAAAGGATTTAGATGTTGACATTCCAATTCCACCGGGAATTGATAAACCTTGCTTTAACGCCGAATCGGATCTTTTAGAATCTCTACTAAATCGTGACTCTCCGATTGATTCTACAAAGATCGATTCTATTTTTGATGAATTTTCTCTTCCTCGACCTCCGGAAGAATCTAATTCTGAATATTCTGATGCTACAATCGAGTCTCTCTTTCCATCTCCTATCCCCGTTGAGGATAGTGACTCTCTTATGGAGGAGATCGACTTATTTCTTGCTTCCGATGACTCGATGCCACCGGGCATTGAGATCGACGACTATGACTCGGAAGGGGATATTCGTTTTCTTGAAGAATTGCTTAGCAGTGACTCCCCTCCCCCCCTCTCCCCCCCCCCCCCCCCCCCTCCCCCCCCCCCTCCCCCCCCCCCCCCCCCACTTCCCCCCCCCCCCCAGATCTCAGAGGTCACCCCACTCTCACCGCAAGTCATACTTAAACACATGAAAAGAATGAATATGCATGGGGTGTTAAGTATGAACGGATGGGATATGACTTTAAGTCAAGGGATTTCGAACTAGAGAAAAACAAAAGGATTAACTAGTTCAGCCATAAAAGAAAGAGATGATTTCAAAGTTAAAACTTGAAAATGGACAAATGCTTCAGTACTTCAAAATGAAGTTCAACAAAAACAAAGGTATTGTCTGATAAATCATGTATAGGATTTGGGGTTGAGTCTAGTAGTAGTAAGGATAGTGACAATTCTTCTAGGAGTACAAATTCGACTGAATCTTTATATACAAACATCCAAAAGACAAAAGGATTTCATTCAGTACCTCCACCAACAGGTACTATCATACCACCATAGGGCTAATGTCTCTTATTAATGGGATAGATGAACTAGCATTAGGAATAAGGTCTAATCAAGAGAATACAAAGTCTAGTCAACCGGAAAATTGATTAGAAATAAAGTCATAATTGAAGATTGGGTGTATAGTGAATGATGAATAGATGATGTTTCTGAATATTCAAAAGATCACTGTTTTTTGCACTGAAAATAGTATAATATTCTTTTGAAAACATGTCACCAAACAGTCACACTGTATTGGTCAAGAATCTAGGACGAAGGGACTTGGGAACAAAGGGGGTAATATTATGTTTTTGTATGTTATAGTCCTAATCACTTAATCAAGGTTGTAATTACATGAAAGAACCTTCAAACAAAACCCTAAACTCATAAACTAAGGGATCACTGGGTTCAAGGGACACAAGGATCAGTGTGGACAACTCCAATAGGGTGACCATAGTAATTTTCGCAAAGAAACTCTAGGTAACCTCACCAAAGGTTGTCATTTTATCCATCAGCAGTTACTTACTAGGGAAGCGATTGAAAGTTATGCAGACAAGAAGTACCACAAGCAGTTCTTTCACAAAAGTTATGGTAGGACCTTATCTCATGGATTGGGATAAAATAAGACCTAGAACTCAAGCTTTTCACCATCATCAAGGGTATTCTACCACAGGACTCCTCATAGGACCACAAAGACCCAAAGACATATTGTTAAATATATCTGGGGCAAAGAAAGGAAGTACTGTTGGATCCCAAGCAGTACCTTCCACAAACTTCAAAAAGAATGCAATGATAAATCCAAAACAAACATGGCAGACCAAAAGGGGGAACTATCTAGATTAGGTGATTAGGGATAATGATCTCTACACACTCAAGCAATTTGAGTATGTAACTTTTTCCATTTTATGGGTATCCAAGTCAGTTATGACTTGGGTCACCCATATAATGGAGTATAATCTTTGAAAATTGTTTATCCAGGGGCAATCCGTAGATGATCTCGCAAGGACTATGCTTATATCGACAGTGGATGGCTCTGGAAGTATGACAGGTGACAAGGACAAAGAGTTGTCGAGTTTAAAGAGTTCAATGGTGGTTTTGTGGTTTTGGAAATGACTCTTAAGTGATGAATCGCCAGGATAGGATACATTAAGACATCAGATTTGATTTTGAGAAGTTAGCTATGTGGAAGACTTAGTTAATCATCTTTCTGTTTCTCAAATCTGTGACAAGAAGCACAATGTCCTCTTCACTGACAAGGAGTGTCTTATCCTATCTCCAAAGTTAAGTTTGTTGATGAAGACTGGTGATACTTCGAGCTCCTAGAAAGAATGATGTTACAGACTTAGGATCTAATAGACATTTATTCTCTCTGGTGGAATACACTTGTTTGGTTGCAAAGGCAAACAGAGGATGAAGCTGTCTTATGGCACAGAAGACTGGGGCATGTCACTTCAAATATTTCCAACAAGTTGGTTAAAGGCAATCTGGTTAGGGGTTTACCTTCAAAGACATTCAAGCTTGATCACTCATGTTTGGCATGTAGAAAGGGTAAACAACACAGGGCATCTTGCAAGAAGATTGAAGAAAGAACTGTCAGAGAACCTCTTGAATATTGGCTCCATATGGATTGTGTGGACTGTTTCTGTGGAGAGTGTAAAAATAGGAAGAAGTACTGCTTGGTGGTAAATGAGGACTGTGTAAGTAAATTCCGTTGGGTGTTTTTCTTGCTTACAAGGATGAATCATATGATATGGCTTCATGATTTGATTGCTGGGTTTAGAAAACGTGTGTGTAAGACATAAAGTGAAGACCATCAGGTGTGACCATGGAACAGAGTTCAAGAATCAACTTATGAATGAGTTTTGTGCCAAGAAAGGAATCAAGAGAGAATATAGCATTGCAAGGACTCCACAGCAAAATGGTGTCGCAGAAAGAAAGAATAGGACTCTCATTGAAGCTGCTAGAACTATGTTAGCAGACTCCCTCTCTACTATTCAAATTTGGTGAAGCAGTCTAATACTGCTGTTATGTGCTTAATAGAGTTTTGGTGACTATACCTCAAATGAAGGACTCTTATGAATCTTGACTGGGAAGATCTCTAACTTCAGTTTCATGGAGGGCCTTTTGGATGTCCTCTTACGTTTACTTAATACTCTAGATCATTTGGAGTAGTTTTGATGGCTAAGTCAGAAGATAGGCTATCTGTTGGATACTCTATAACAGTCAAAGGTTTTAGTGTCTATATACAGGTACACATCGAAAAGGTTACATGAATGTCTCATGTATAACTTTCTTGTGAATCAGGTGAATCAAAGGGAAAAGGTCTGATTGGATGTTTGATCATTGTACTTCTAAATCTCATCCCTGAATTACATTCCGTATGGAATGATAACTATCGATGATTACAATATAACAAGGGATATCTTGTGATGATGATGAAGAATTTAGATGATTTAAAACAGTTCTTTGTTCAAGGTCCCAAACATTCATGCAGCTAAGTAAAATAAGCCTTCAGAGGAACGTTATGATGACAAAGAAGTTCCATATCCTCTGAAGAACAAGTTCTTCATGATGAGCTTGGAAGTTTGATGCATCAAGAATCTTTGCATAAACTTTCATAATGATGCCAAAGGAATGCTTTTTGAAGAGGAAAAGAAGAGAATAGCAATTGATCAGGGAAAGGTTTGAGGTTGTGTTGACAAATACTTCACTACTAAGTACTGCTAATACACCTCCTCAAAGTACTGGCAATACACCTACAGATTCTGATGTTGATATTCCAAAGATGGTGTTTTCTCTACAACTTTTTGATGCTGAGGCAAGGCGGAGTAGCTGACCTACAACAAACATGGATCCTTACATTGATGTTCCCTTACTCCCACACTTAGAATTCATAAGATTCATCATTCAAAGTCATATTATTGGCAAAAGTTCTGCCGGGGGTTCAAACAGAAAAAGCTTAAAGCAGTACCTTCACAAACAACATAAAGCATGCTGTCTTTTACTATACAAACAAAACAGAACTTAACCACAATCAGATCAGCAAAACCTGCCTGTTTGCTTGTTTCTATATCTCAAGATGAAAACAAAAAGTCTCTCAAGCCTTAGCAGATGAAAAGTGGGGTTGAGCGATGCAAGAAGAACTACTTCAATTCAAGTACAGAGGTATGGGTGTTATGTGACCTACCACGAGGCAAGAGGGTGATTGGAAATAAATGGGTTTTTAGAAACAAGAGGAGATGAATGGGGTATATTATCAGAACAAGCACGCTAGTTGCACACAAGGGTCATGACAAGAAGAAGGTGTGGATTATGATGAAGTGTTTTGCACCAGTTGCCAGAATTGAAGCAATCAGACTATTTTTTGGCATTTGAATCTTTTCATGGCTTCATGGTTATCAGATGGATGTCAAGAGTGATTCTTATATGGCAAAAAATCACAGAAGAAGCGTAGTCATACAGCCTCAGGTTTTGATGATCCTGCTCATCAAACATAGGTCTACAGAGTTGTCAGGCAATTTATGGCCGAGCATTCAAGCACCAAGAGCCTGGTATGAAGACTTTCCACTTTTCTTTTGAAAACATGATATTGGAGTGGGGGCTATTGATAAAACTCTGTTTATTAAGAAGGATAGATGAGATATCATGTTGGTACGGTAGGAGGTGTTGATATCATTCTTTGGATCTACCAAGTCTTTATGGTGGAAAGATTTTGAAGATCTTATGCATAATGGAATTCAAGGTGAGTTCCATGGGTGAAATCACTTTCTTTTTTGGGGGTTCAAGTAAGCAAACTCTCTAATGGTTATTTTTCTAAGTCAAGACTAATGGAAAGTTAATTCTCAACAATTTTGACTTTAGAACATCAAGCCTGCCATACAACCCCATTGAAGCTCTAAATCTCTAGGATATGATGAAGAAGGGTGAAAGATGTTGATGTACATCTTTTTAGGTCTATGATTGGGTGTCTCATGTACTTAACTGCTTCAAACGACCTGATATAATTGTATGCTGTTTGTCTGTGTGCAAGATTTCAAGTCACTCCAGTGGTTTACATCTACATGCTGTCAAAAGGTTTCTTTAGGTACCCAAACAATCCAACCTAAATTGGGTTTATCGGTATCCTAAGGACTCTCCTTTTCAATTAGAAGCTTTCCGATAGTGGACTATTGCTGGGGACTATCACTGATAGACAATCAACTTCAGGAGGTGTCAATATCTTGGAAGAAGACTGGTTCTTGGCAATGAAAGAAACAAACTATTGTGGCTATCTCTCTCAGATAGCAGAATATATAGCAGCTGCAAGTTGTTGTGCTCAGGTAGTTGGATGCAAAATTAAATACTTGATTATGGATTTACTTCATGAACACTGAAATCCATATAGACAATGAGAGCACCATTTGCATTGTAAAGAATCCTGTTTTTCACTCAAAGACCAAGCATATTCAGATTCGACATCACTTCATTCGAGATTGTTATGAGCAAAGGCTCATTAATGTGGTCAAGGTTCATACTGATGACAATGTAGCAGATTTACTCACCAAAGGCTTTGACTTGACAAGATTTAACTTTTTGGTGGTTACAATCCAAACAATTGGGTGATGAACCCATAGTATTATTTGAGGGGAGGATCACATATAAAGTACTGGTAATCAAGTAAAGTACTGTTTTGGGTAGAATGGATATTTGGAAGCACTCTAGCTACCTTTGAGGGGAGGCTATGAATGATTTTTCAGAGGTTTGATGATTTGAAGAGATATTTTGCAAGATTGCAGGGTTGTCGTTGCACATATTTGAGTTGGACATCTTTTTAAGTTGAAAGTACTGCTTAGCCAACTCAAAGTACTGCTTGTCTTAGAAAGTACTGCTTAGACAATCTATGTATGTTCTAACTCACGGCAACGGTCAATTACGTTTTTGCGCTCAACAAAGTATCTACATCGGAAATTCTAAAGTTATCCAACACAACCTATAAATACTCAACTGCATTGCATTTTTCTCTCACTTTATCTCTTTTCTTTCATAACTTTTTAAATTACAACCTCCGACGCACATTAATTTCCCTTCAAATGGCAAACATTCGCACTTGTAACAAACACAACATGATTGCGTGTGTGGAAAAGACGGCGCAGAATGCTGATTTTTATCAAATCATCGACTTTCTCACTGGCTGCTCAATTAACTACTCGTTGTTGGTTGATCCTGATCTTATTGGTCCATGGCTTCAACAATTTTGGGCTACAGCTTCTCTCAAAGTGATCAATGACGTACCTCACATACGCGCCAAGGTAGCTGGCAAGAAGATTTTGATTTCTGAAGCAACCATTCGAGCTGACCTACTCTTTGATGATGAACATGGAGTTGATTGCTTTCCTAAGCAGTTATTGGGACTTGATCAGAGATATTGCTACGAGGTAAACTTAGCACAACTCCACTTTTCCTAAACCTCTATTTAAGCCCACAGTGGAATATTTAGTTCATTTTTACTCCACTGTGTTAAGTCCTAAGAGCACTTCATGGAGAACAATTTGGGTCATAACTTGCCTTGCTATTTGTTAGTCTAGACACAAACCAAAAGTTTAATTTCTCCTTGATGTTTTCTAACTGGATGCTAGGACATATTTCAAATGGTACACCTTTTCTTATGTATCCTAGGTTTGTTCAATTGTTTTTGAAAAGCAGTTAGAGGGAGTAGACAGACCTCAGGACTTTTATACCATCAGTTACACTTCCCTCTAAGATTTTCACGTTTATGAGGAAGCATAGTCTTAAGTTCTCATGTAGGATTACACCCTTGACTCCCCCTATGTTAGAGGTAGTTACAGCATTGGCAGCAGAGGAGGCACATAGTACAAGTCCTCATTCTAGGGCTGCAAGTTCTGCAAGGGATGCTCAAGGTACCCCTACTCAAAGTGCTGCTCCAGCTAGTATTAGTACTGCTCAAGATACTGCTGGCACTCAAGGTACTGCTCAAGCTCAAGATACTAATGAAGTTCAAGATACTGATCCAGCTCAAGGTGCTACTGCTATTCCTAAATCTCCCAATGATTATACTCCCACAGATGCGTCTCAAACATCTGGAGGAGATGAGGGACTTTTGGAT
>BQNB010138038.1:0-13173 GCA_026074375.1 Tanacetum coccineum | reverse complement strand
AAAAAGAAAAAATCTTAGAGAGAGAAATAAAAGAGAGAAAAATGGTTACTTGAACTATGAGAAAATGAGAAGCAACACCCTTCACCGTGTGTGGTTGAGGGTATTAATAGTACAAAGAGCAAACAAGACTTGTGGGATTTCTTATGGGTCTTTAGAGGCCGGACCAAACTTCGAATGAGATTTAAGCCCGACAACTAGGCCTAATTAGCTTAAAAGTGATTCCCATAAACTACGTTTTCCTATACAAGGCTCGAGATTGATAATGACCATCACTTTACTAAAAACACAGCTAACAATCTCCTCCTAAGGGGTGGTAATTCAATTGTGGATCCTTCTTGTGACGTCTTGAGTCTTAAAGCCTTGTGTTCTTGGGAATTCTTTTAAAGTTCCTTTTACATGCTTGTGATCTTGGATCTTGATCTTTAACTTGATATTCTTTGACAAAATACTGATATCGTGGTCTTTGGCCTTGATTTGTCTTGACTAATGAGATCTCTGAATCTTTATCCTTGAATCTTTATGCCTCCTTGCGATCTTATATCTCCACACTCATGCTCAAGGTCTTGAAAGCTTGCTAACAATCTCCCTTAACATTTTCTTTTAACATGATTACTTGTACCACATCATGGAGGGAGTAGTACTTGATCCACTTGTTAGGTATATCTTTGTTATTATCCGACAATCTTGTCAAAAATGTTCTTTTGAGGAAGTGCTTAGAGATTACAGAATTGATAGTTTGAGCTTTCATCATGTATATATCTTTGTCAATTGAGTATGAGGTCTTGAATCTTGACTCCGCTGGAATGAGGTTGTAACGCCGTCACTTATACCTGAAAATTGATGTTAGTGATAAACAACAGATATAGACGAATATGGCTTTGTCATTCGTCTTGAGTTCGGTTACATTAACCTCCGGTTTCGTGAAGACCGTTTTACAGTATAAATACTGTACCTGTGATGAGGTAGGTTCAATTTAGAAGAACCTCCTTGACAGGGTTTCCAGCTCAAAGTATTAGATCCTCTAACGCGATTGCATTAGATTCACCGTACTTGCTTGTTCTTATTACCGAAACGTCTTAAAGCAGACAGCACGGTAAGAGTGAATCAGATAGTTACTATCTTTCTGATTGAGTCGTCAATTCATATACTGGACCAAAATCGATATCCAATTGACACAAGCTTGATTCATTTAGAATCTCGTAAGTCACCTACCAAGAGCTTGTTTGATGTTGGCTCAAGAAGGATTTCCATCGTCACTGTGAATACTAAAGAGTATCACTCTGATTCTCTATAGTCATGTTTACAGCCATGGTCTAGACGGAGCACATAATCCATTGTATGTAACTATAGTTCAAGAAAAATAGAAATTCATATTTGAGAAAACGAGCTTCAAACTTGTAAAAACCTATTCCAGATCCTTGTTTACAAACTCTCTAACACTACTGTATCATATTAGAAATTGTATTGCATCCAAACAGGAAAATACAGTCAAAATTAAAGGCCTAAAGATATTTACATATGACATAAAAGTTAAAGCTTGAAAGGAGAAACCTAATGGATGTGTGACCCCAGTGGCCGCAGCAACAATTAGACCACTTGTTCCAAAATGAGATGCAACTTTCGATGGCGAACCCATCATTCTTCACTCGCATTCCACCTAAATGTTCAAATTCACCATCAAAATCCCAACTAAATAATCCAAATACCGTTTACATACCAATTTCAAATATAATCAGCCGCCTTTTCATATAATCAGCACATAATCACAAAATGTAACAAAACTTGCAATATTTGTAACTGAATGAAAGCATATAACACGTTTTTATCATTTCAAACATCATGTACACATCAATTTCAGATACTAATGTCTTATTCCAACGGCTGAATATTCGTCAAACAACATTATAAAACAAAATTCTTTTATCAAAAACTACAATCTTAACCAAAAAGTATAAAACAATCAAGTAATCAAATTTATCAAAAACTACAATCTTAACCAAAAGGCCTATAGCAATCAGATAATAAAATTCTTTTATCAAAAACTCCAATCTTAACCAAAAGTATAAAACAATAAAGTAATCAAATTTATTATCAAAGCAGCTAAATTTTACTTAAACAACACCTAGTTAATAAATACTAAAGATTAAAATCATAAAACAATCAAAATGCAACAATCTTTAAAAAGTTTTCTTTTAGAATAACACATTTTTATCATTCAAATAACATTAGAAATACTCGCAATTATTCAGAAAAAAACCATTAAAACAAATCTTTTTTATAAGGGCTAATGACTTAAAAGTCATCTAACTTGTCCATTTTTACCGTTGTGTGTAGCTATCTTTTTTTTCCTATTAAATCATTAAACCTTGTGATTTCGTACGTTGTGTGTAGCGGTGACCTGCTGGAGCAGGTTAAGCTAACGATCGTTAGGTTTTTTATTGCAACGTTTGATATTTTAATTTTCTTAAAAAACGTTTTTATCTTATTATTTTTAAAATTTATACATTTTTCCAGACAATATAAATAAAAGACAACAAAACGAGTTTTAGTGTGCATAATCATATTCTTTTGAAACCATACTCATATAAAGACGAACTTAACGAGAAGATCGACCACAAATGTTAAGCATTGATCACGAATGCATAGAAGACATCGTGTAATTTTTACTCTCTTAATCGTTCGATTTTCATTGTTTGATTACGCTTGTATAATTACAATGGTTGTGGGCTAATACCCTCGGGTATTAGCCATCTTAATGAAAGTTCAATGTTTGGTTTGTTTTAAAATAGATTTCTTAATTTATTTATTGATTGTTTAATATGGTTCTATCATCCTATTCACCTCATACTTGTTTATGTGTTTGAATATACGACCTATAATTCAACTAGGTCTAGTGATACCTAAAAAGTAATCTAGATGCCAGGATAGCTCTCCATACCTATCGGATTTTATGTTAAAAAAAAAAAAAAAAAAAAAAAAAAAAAAAAAAAAAAAAACTGGACCAATAGAATAACAAATCACGTGCTGTCTTTGTCTTATGAATTATGAGCTTATTAGGACCGTAGGTGACCCTTTATGTTTCAGCAATCATGCTCTTAATTAACCAGATAAGATAATGAATAGTGGAGCTTACTAGTGGACTACCAGTATATAAAACACCATCAAACAATAAGTGGGTAAAGTCTCGTTGGGCTAGGGTTTTAACAGGATCACCACTGCTTTAATTCTCTAAGATAGATTATAATTAAACTAAAGGATGCTTTATGCGGATGCGTTTAATTGTGACAGGATTAATCGTGTCTAGGTCTTAGGATGATGTCCCGCCTAAGTCTTAAGAATGATATGCCGCTTCGAGATAAGTAAATCATTGCACTAAAACAAACAAACCAGCATTGAACCGGATTTAATATGGCTAATACAGTTTTCTATCATTTGGCTTGTACCGCTTTTCTATCTTCTAATCTTCTTCTTTTGTGTTTATTATGCATTGAATTGGTATTTGTTTCCACCAAACTTGTGCCAGTCTCTTAGGCTAAAAACCCCCATATCTTTAGACAACGTACATAGCATAGGTTTAACCAGTAAATAAACTAATTAAAATACTGATAGAATATAGGATTAATCTTCCACTCTTAGTGTTCGACACCCTACTTATCGCGAACTCCATCTTGACCGGGTACACTGCTCGTTAAAGTGTTGTTTTAGGTTTGTCGGCTAAATATAAATTTAAAACTTGATAATCTAATAATTGACCCTACACGACAGCACATCAGGTTTTTGGCGTCGCTGCCGGGGAGTGAAATAATTAAACCTTATTCTTATCAGTATTTCTAACCTTTAATTAATTTAATTTAGTGTAATATAATTATTTAAATTCTGTTTGTATTTATTGGCAATGTGTGTTTAAATTGTTTGTTTAAATTCTCGCACTTAATTGTTTTTTTAATAGTATTCTGGATACGCCATATCCACCATTTAGATACGACGTATCAAACCTTCTGACCAGGACAGCATATTAGGTTTCACAGTCTAAACGGCGTATCTGTTATCTAAACAATACGGCGTATTCCAGAACTCTATACGGCGTACTAGCATTCAACAGACATATACGGCGTATTTGTCATCTGATACAGTACAGTAGCAATTTTTTGTTATCGATTTCTTGTCTTGTGTGTTCCCTTTTACAAGGGCACATCCTACTAAGGATGGCAAAAGCACCCAAAACCGACGGGGAAAACCGAAACCCGAACCGGTTGGGTCGGGTTCGGGGGCGGGTTGGCGGGTTCGGATGCGGGTACGGGTATTGATAAAAAAAATTAGCCGGGTACGGGTTCGGTGACGGGTTCTGGTAATACCCGCCCCGATTACCCGTATCCGTTTACCCGAATTCGTACCCGCTTTATTGTTATTATAATTAATTAAAGTATATATATTATTACATATAATTTCTTCCATTGTATTTTTTATATAACTATTTCTATTATTTAACACATTTGAATGTTGTACATGAATTATTCGAAAGCGTTAAATCGTCTAATACGGTATTTGTTTTATTTAACTTTTAAAAAATTTGAATATATAAGGGTGTTTTGCTTTATTTTTTCGATGGATTTTAGTGTGACTTAATCTTGATACCCGTCATTTTTCTATAAAATATTCAATTGGGAATACCCGATACCCGCGGGGAAACCCAAAAAACCGATGGATAATATTAACCGGGTACCCAACGGGTAATGGGGCGGGTACGGATGTGGATATTATAAACGGGTGCGGGTACGGGTACACTAAAACCCGCACCGAACCCGACCCGTTGCCATCCCTACTAGCGCCTCTTTAAACTCCCGGTTCGTTGGCGATAAGAAGTGCGACTAAATTGTCGCAAAACATCTTAATTGGTTCGTTTATTGTTGGTATTATACCAAGCCCTGAAATAAACTTTCTAATCCAAACAGCTTCCATCTCTGCTTCTGAAGCAGCTATGTAATTCAGCTTATGTAGCAGGCTTTGTAGTAGTACTTTGCTTGGAGCTTTTCCATTCCACTACGCCTCCATTCAAAATGAAGACATATCATGTCTGAGATTTTGTACCATCTTTATCAGTCTCAAATCCAGCATCACAATAGCAATTAACTTGAAGTTTAGCTTCTGGATTTCCACCATAAACCAAGAACATATCTTTAGTATTTCTTAAATACTTAAGAATATACAGCAGTCCAGTGAAGTTCACCGGGATTTAGTTGAAACCGGCTTGTTATATTTTGCGCGAACGCAACATCAGGTCTAGTGTATCTTACTGCATACATAATGGAACCCACAGCCGAAGCATAAGGTACATTTTGCATATGATTTACCTCTTTAAGTGTTGAAGCACTTTGTGTTTTGTTCAAGTCAAGTCTTTCTTGCATGGGGATATGACCACGTTTAGAATTATCCATTTTATATCTCTTTAAGATCTTATCCATGTAAGCATTTTAACCAAGTCCAATCAATCGCTTTGACCTATCTCTGTAGATTTTGATTCCAAGAATAAATACTGCTTCCCCTAAATCTTTCATAGCAAAACACTTTCTAAGATAATCCTTTACACTTTGTAAACTTGGAATGTGATTTCCTATGATGATTATGCCATCAACATACAAGATGAGGAATGTAACATTACTCCCACTAGCCTTTTGATATACACATGACTCATTAAGATTTTGATCAAAACCAAACCTTTTGATTTCCTTATCAAATATTTTATTCCAGCTTCTTGATGCTTTCTTAAGACCATAAATGGATCTTTGAAGCTTGCATACTTTTCTGGGATGATTAGGATCAACAAAACCTTCAGGTTGCACCATATAAATGTCTTCATCAAGATAACCATTTAGTAAGGCTGTTTTTATATCCATTTTCCATATCTCATAATCATAGTATGCTGCTATAGATATGAGAATCCTAATAGCTCTAATGTTAGCGACGGGTGAGAACGTTTCTTCATAATAAACCCCGTAAAGTTGAGTATAACCCTTTGCTACAAGACGAGCTTTATAGGTGTGTACAATACCATCCATGTCAGTTTTTTTCTTAAAAATCCACTTACTCCTAAGAGTCTTACAACTAGGAGAAAGATCGACCAGACAGACCATAATTGTCCACATGGTTGTAATTTTCCGCATTCATAGCATCGATCAATTATTAGAGTCAAAGCAAGACTATCGCGGCCTTTATAGCTAGTGGGTTTATTAAGATCCCCTAGACTATGCTCCTCCCCGCTTTTACATTTAGACTTAAATGATTTGGAGTTTGACGTATCCTTTCAGACCTACGAATTAGAATATCTTCCTCTTGAGGTGGTTCAAAACCTTCAACCTCCATGGGAATTTTGCTAGTGATTTTAGAAGGTGATGTATCTTCATCTTGAATTTCTTTAAGATCTATGGCCCTCCCATTGACTTCTTGAGTTATGAGATTTTTCTCAAAGAACTCAGCATACCTCGCAACAACTATTTTGTTTTCTGGTGGGAAGTAAAAATAGTAACCCATTATTTCCTTTAGGCATCCTATAAAGATACACTTAACAGATCTTTGTTGGAGTTTGTCAGGCGTATCTCGCTTCACAAGCGCCTCACATCCCTAGACCTTTAAGTAAGACAGATTTGGAACTTTTCCATACCATAGTTCATATGGAGTCTTATCAACCTTCTTGGTTGGAACCATATTGAGAATGCGTGTTGCAGAATCTAGAGCATAATCCCAAAAGGATAACGACAGAGTAGTAAGATTCATCATAGATCAAACCATGTCTAACAAAGTACGATTTCTCCTTTCAAACACCCTATTATGTTGTGGTGTGTATGGAAGAGTAAGCTGCTAGACAATTCCACAAGCTTTAAGATAATCTTTAAACTCTTGGCTTATGTATTCGCCACCTCGATCTGATCGAAGAGCCTTGATTGTCTTTCCGAGTTGATTTTCCACTTCATTTTTAAACACTTTGAATGTTTCAAAGACCTCATGTTTATGTTTAAGAAGATAAACATAACCATAACGACTATAATCATCCGTGAATGTAATGAAGTAGCTAGCACCTTGTCAATGGACCACACACATCAGTATGTATTATTCTAAGAAGATCAGTCGCCCTTTCGGGACGATGTGGAAACGGTTTCCTTGTCATATTGCCCGATAAACAAGATACGCATTGATCAAATGACTCATCATCTGTTGATTTTAAAAGCCCTTCTTGTTAAAGTTTGAATTGCAGAAGTTCTTCCTGCATTGCTTCCACCCAGGATGAATCAGATAAAACTTTAGCAATGCTTGTTGGTTCAATCAAGATAGGAAACAAGCATATAAACAAGTATATTAGGTAGCTATGTGTTTTTTTTCTCATACCACATCACTGAGAAACCTTGTTCAGAATTTTTTGTAGGTTTTGACATGCTTCTTTCTGAAACATTGACTGCACTTCACCAATCACTTTGTCAATTCTGGTGATCTTTATGATTCTTGTAATTTAGGAGTGGTTAGAACAATATAGTAATTTGTAATGTTTTCCCCAAATCAAACTGCCTTGTTCTTCTTTAGTGTTGTCTTCTATCATTTGGACTATAGTACGAACTATGGACCAATCACATTAAGTTAAAGACTACATATTAACACCGACGGCAAAGTATTTAGCTGTTGCTTCAACATAAAGCATAACATCTTATGTACTGCTATCATCAGCAAACCTTTCTTGTTCAGCATTCTCATTATTTAGAGCATCTTCAACCTGCTTTTGAGCATCATCAGCAGTTTTTGGTTCACCATTATCAACATCCTTTGTAGGTGAATCAAAGTATGAAGTATCTTTACAAATTGGCATCACAATGCAATCTTAACTGTTTTCTTCTAATGTACTTGCAGATGTAACATTTCTCAATTTTAGGTCACTTTACGACATCTATTATTCGTCACTATTTATTTTGGTCCGACACGCGTTTACTTTTAATAATTACTTTTTAACTAAATCACGTAGACTAGAAATAATCATTTAATGTAAACGGTCATCAAATAAATTAAGGTTTGCATCAACCAAGTAGTAAATAATTATTAAGAAAAATTATTGAACTTTGCGTATTTTATTTTTATTGGTCACGTAAAAGGGCTACGTTTCGCAATAAAATACATTTGAACATACCCCGGAAATACCTAGACTTACCTAGACTTAAACCAATACCCGTTTTAAAAGCCTAAACACAAGAATTAATCAAATCTTGTGTTAATATCACTTGAGTGCCGAATGTAGGTAAGTAAACCCACACAAAATCGTCCTTGGTGATTTATTAGCTACTAAAGATCTCCTAACGATCTTAACAAGTACTAGTACATCCATGTTTCAAATAATGCATGTCCTAATGGTCTCCTAATGGCTATTTATCCATTGGTTAATAACCAATTCTCCCTTTTGATCCCTTTTGTACCGCGGTTAACAAGGAAAGGAGCACTCAAACCATATCATTTCATATCTTAGGTGAATCTTGTACAACATCTTGCTAATTAAGTCATGTACTTGGTGGTTTAACCTAAAACTATGTGTAAGCAACTAAAACCCTCCTAAACCACCTCAACTGATTCGTTTCTAGTCAGGGGAGAACCAAGAGGAGTTAACTAGCATAATATCCTATAAATAAGACACACTAGTTCCCTTAACACACTTCTAAACTCTTAAAACTCTCTCAAGGATAAACACTTCCTATTTACTCCCATATCTCATTCGGCATTAACCTTACACGAACCACATTTAACCCACAATTGTTCTAAGAACACAAGGAAGCCTTAAAGATCAAGCTTAGGGTTTTAAGAAGGAAAGCCCAAGCTAAGGGATTCGGGTTTTATAAAGGGGGCTTGGGAGCTTAAGTTATACTCGTTTGGGTGTAATACGAGTCAGTTTACTCTAAAAACTTACACCCAAGGAAACTAGGACCCTTTGTAAGTCGTTACTAGGTCTTTTATGTCATTTATGTTCGTCTTATCTTTACTTAAGTTACTATGTCACGTTATATTCGGGTTAGATACCTCATAGACGTGAGACAAACATGGTTCGACCCATGCATGATTCAAGCTCCTAAGTTAAACAACAATGTGGACTTGTGTGGTGTAAACTTGATTTAAAAGGATGATAACTAGCATGTTATAGCGTAAATTTTCATAAAAATGCACAAACGTAATCAAGTGGATTATGGAAATCGTTATGGCACGAGCACAAAAAGTATTCACGTAAACTTTTGTTGTAATCGAAACCTTTGGGCTTGGGAACTCATGCAACGACATATTAAACGAGTGCATGTAATGAATATCGATTCATAAACGTTAAAGAAATGCCAAAATGGTACGTCGAGACCTAGGAATCATTTAGCAACTCAAAGGGCTAAGTTCGGGTCACGTTGGGCTTGGCAGCCCACTGTGGGAGGCCCAATAGGCCCAGCGAGGCTCGTACGATAAAGCAAGGCTTTAAAATAAAGCTATACAAGCTTATTCATGGGCTAGGAATGCTTATTAAATTGACTTGGGCTTTGCATTGCCTTTCAAAACCAAACTGAACCCTTAATGGGCTCACTAGCCCATTAACGAGTCCTATTCGAGCCATAAGCTCACAATAAGCTCAAAGCAGCTTATTGATAAACTCACATAAGCTAGATGGACTTAATGGACCCAAATATAGTTAACGGACCCTAATGGACCAAGTCGAACCCATTAGAAATGTATTCGGGTTTCTATTTGGCCCACAAAGCCCAATACCGAGCCGGACAGCTTATTGAATAAGCTAAATTGGAAAACAGAACTAATAAGTTCATAAGGCTAGAAAGTAAGTTAAAAACACCTAATGGACCTTAGTATATAATTCGGGTTGAGTTATTGGGCTCACGAGCCCAATAAGCTCGAAAAAGCCAAAATAAGCTCTCCCGAGCTTATTTTTAGCTTAACCAACTTAAATGAGCCTAATGAAAACAATTGTGCCTTTTAAAACTATATCAGACCTTTAAAACGCTTATTGGACCTTAACGGGCCCAATAAGGCCCATTAAGCCAAAATAAGCTCGTTAAAGCTTATTTATAAGCTTAGGCAGCTTATACAGCTTAAGGGGACTTATTGAATCATAATGTCACTTGTTAGATCTTAATCGGAGTTAAAATGTGATTTTTACAAGTTAAGGGGCTAAAAGTGTCAATTTAACAAATATAGGGGTTAAAACTTCATTTGGACTTTAAGTAAGTCTAGGGTTGTTTTGAATATTCTAAAGTAAGGGGCAGATTGAAAACTTAGGACCTAAAGTAAGGGGACTTTGGATAGTTAGAGGGCTAAAAGTGTAATTAAGAAACTTAAGAGTGTTTTGTAAACAAAGGTGATTTTATAGATACCTAACGAACCGCACGAGTTACAATATATTCGGATATTAATCGGTTTTAACCACGACTTAATAAATAAGAATATTTATTAACAAAGTTTATACGTTTCCCAAGAGCCATCGTAATTACAAACAATTTCAAATACATTAAACGCGTACACCACCACGACAAGATAACAGTGGTATATAAACTAGCCAAATTTATTGTAAGTTTATACATTAAGTTCTTAGCCCTAAACTTGTTAGACTAAGACTGGTCGTAATTTACTAGGTATTTGACGGTGTGATTACCCCCCCCCCCCCCCCACCCCCCTCATTGCTTACGTTGGATAATATATTTATCATGCCGAGGACTACCTTCAAAGTGAGTTCATAATAGCCGCATGTTTTACAATTATTTAAATGATTTACATCTTTGGGGTGAGAACATGCTTTGTTTTGCAAATTGGACGCAAGTGCACATTTTATACTATGATTACGTGTTTGCCTAAGTAGCGATAACCCACTGAGCCCATTATCATGAACTGTCAATTATTGGATTGTGAGCGCGAATGTTTTAGATAGATCTATTTAGGATTGACAATCCTCGTTCTGGTGATTAGCTATCACCGGGAACGAACGTATACCATGTCGAATTTGGGATGTTCCGGGTTAGAACACATGTCACGGGAATTATTGCAATTTATTTTCATTCATACATGTCATTCTTCGGTGTCATGAGCTTAGGAGAACGTAATCACTTTTTATGATGTTTGCATCTGTTGCTTAATCATACACTTGGAAATCTTGCGGTCCTACAATTGATTTACATAAACCTATGAATTCACCAACTTTATGTTGACGTTTAAGCATGTTTTTCAGGTCAATAAGGCACGAGATGTGATGATACATTGGAAGTCAATAATTGAAGAGTCGACCATAAGATTTGGGGTCATATTACATTTTGGGGACAATTTGTTATAAACTAAAATCTTTATTTATACTGTTGAACAATTTGAAGCCATGGGCTTATGTAACAAACAAGTATTTTTGTTAATCCAATGTATCTTTTTTATCAAAGACACGTGTAGTGTCCTATCTCACATCTTGTGCTAGCTGAAACAATGAAGCACGCCTCGTATATTCAACATTCCGCTGCACCAGATTTGGGGGAGTTTACAGATTGGTACTAGAGCCAAGGTAATAGAGAACCAGGTCAAAAGTTTTTGTGTCGGGACTCACAACTATTTTCAAACATTGTTTCACAAATGGGATGTTGCGAGGGACAATGCAGACATTACATGTTTGCATCCAGGATATATGCTTACATACAGATATACATACATTACTTGTTTGCATCTATGATATATGCTTACATGATTGGCATACGTATATAAAGTATATTACGTATAGTACTATAAGAGTCTTATAGATATAACATAGAGACCACTCTTATAATCAAAGCTTATAGTCATATCATACCGATCTCTCTTATAAGTAATACTTATATAAGCTATTTTTGCTTTTTGTAGTAGTCATGTCTTCGGCAACATCTGCGGTTACCTACACTTCTGTTTACACCGACTTTGAGCCCGACAGAGCCTTCTAGGGAGCCGATGATGAGGAGATATATGAGGGTGGCATCCCACGGGTCATCGTATTAGGATACGATGGACTCCCGATGCAGCCAGTAGCCCCACCATCACCGGATTATATACCAGGCCCAGAGGATCCCCAGACACCACCAGTTCCTCAAGACAAGGATGAGCGTGAGCCTATGTTCGTGCATGCACATGATCCTGACTACATGTCAGAGCCTATATACCCTAAGTATATACCTTTGGAGGATGAGCATGAGTTTCCAACTGAGGAGCAGCCATTACCACCTGTTGATTCACCTACTGCTGAGTCACCCAGATATGTTACTGAGTCAGATCACAAGGAGGATCCAGAGGAGTACGAGGATGATGAGACAGAGGATGGTCCGGTCGACTATCCTATAGACGGGGAGACGGAGGAGTATATAGGAGATGTAGATGATTGTAGATGTTATCTAGGGATGACGCCAATGATGAGATGATGATACAGATGATGAGGAAAATGCAGGAGGACACTTAGATCTGGCCGACTCTGCTATTGTGTTTGTACCACGTCATGAGCCGTAGGTGTTCCCATTTTCCCACCTGAGGGAACATAGCCTGTTATACCACCACCCTCCACTAACATTACTGTTGGGGCTAGGATTACCGTCTGGCCTCAGACTTCCATATCCCTTCCACCAGAGGCGGAGGTTGAGAGACTTCTGGCCCTGACTACTCCATCACCATCACCACCTATCTCACTATCACCACCCTCTGCAGGAGAGCGCTTTACTAGGTACACAGCCTCACATGCACATTCATCACCACCACCTATACCATCACCATTACTACCATCATCTGGGTGTCCAACCCAAAACCAGACACTCAGGATAGCATCCACTCAGGATAGCATCCACTCAGGCCCTTGTTGATGCAGTTACTGCCGCATTACCATCACCTCCACTACTACCACTACCACTATCTCTATACATACCATCACTTCTTGACCGTATGGATGATATTCCTAAGTCTGAGCAGCCACCCAGCAAGAGGTTGTATTTGTTCACCCTAGGCTCCAGATACGAGGTCGGTGAGAGTTCTACGGCTAGACCTACCAGAGGTCAGGAGATAGATTATGGATTTGTCAGCACGGTAGATGCTAAAGAGAGGCGATAGGGGATTAGAGATGTTGGGTACGGTATTAGAGATACTTGGGTAGATCTGGCAGAGGCAGTTCCT
>BQNB010138037.1:0-17764 GCA_026074375.1 Tanacetum coccineum | reverse complement strand
TACCAAAAATTTAATAACAAATTTTTCAAGAGAACCATAGAGGATTCCGGCCAGACAGTGGGTTCAACAAAAATGTCGGCAAGACTGTGTCCAAAGATTCCGGCGAGCCAATAATTCCGGTGAGCCACAAATCCGCGAAGATATATTCCGGCAAAACATAACAGTTATAATAAACTTATAAAATCTCGGATCTATGCATACATTTTATAGATCGATAAACCAAAAAAAGCGGCATCGGCATGATGTGGCTAAAAAACGCAAAAAAAGTTAATGAATGGTCATAAATCTATCAAAAAAACTAAAGAAAATACATTAAAAATAAAAACGAATTTTGTTCTTGGACATGCTGCTCGTGCATGGTAACAAGTTGTTAACATTTGCCAAATTTATATGAATGCTAATATTAACTTACAATAATCACAATGTATTATAAGTAACAATGTTAAAAATGATTACGCAAACTAATTCTTAGCAAAGGCTCAAAAACTATTAAGGAAAATATTTATGTCAACCTGTCACTAATATGACAGCTGTGTAATTGACAGAGAATCATTTTCACTATTTGTGTCGAATTTTTTTGCTAACCATTGTATTTATAAAACTAAATTAACAAAACACGTACTTTAAAATATACTTAGAATAATAGGTTGTATTTAAATGTTCTTGTTTAAAACCATGCGTTTTGCATTGCAGCCACATTTCTTAAACTGCCAACATAAATGTCAACATCATAGTTTACAAATCTCGCTTGCTCCCACCAATTTATACACCATAATTGTATCAACATTATATGTTCAAACAGTTGAATAAGCATAGATCATGAACTCGTACAAATACATATATGAACCAAAATTAAAATAAATGGCTGCCAACTTTTAGCAGCTATCGTCTTTTTTTCACCAACGTCCTCATCTTCTTCATCATCGTAATTGCCAACTTCAGTGTTATCAACTTTATTTCACCAAAAATCTATCAAAAAACTAAAGAAAATACATTAAAAATAAAAACGAATTTTGTTATTTTTTATAAGTTAAAAACGAAACATGAATAAATACTTGAAATAAATCTATATCTAACCAAATCCGGCGAGTAAAGTGGCGGCATCAGATTTTCCAGTGAATCCACCGACAGCCATATTATTCCGGCGAGTCCTGCGAAATAAAACCAACTTATTCTGGCGACACCCACTTCCTGCAATATTTGCAACACCTACAAAATATATAAATCCTCAAAACATGCCAAATCATATAGATTTACTAAATTATAAAAAAACACCTCAAAAAATTTTAGCGACGATGGGCGGCAGCCGATCCGGCGGTGGTGGGGCAGCGACTGGTGGTGGGGCGGCAGCCGATTCAGCGGTGATGGGGCGGCGACTAGTGGTGATGAGGCGGCAGCCGCCGGTGGTTTGAGAGAAACTGATTGAGTTTTGAAAGAGTGGAGTGTGATGTTGTGTGTGTTTTGAGTTTTGAGTAATGAGTTTTGAGATATGTGTGTTTGTGTAGTTGGTTATATAGTTTCCTTACGTACAACTGTTATTATTACGTACAACTGTTATATGCGTTTCAGCTTTAAATTTTTAAGTTTTTAGTTTTAAGTTTTCAATTTTTCAAGAATTGTGTCAAAATGCTTTATAGATAGTATAGATATAATCTTGTCCTTATGAGCCTTTCTTCAAAAAAAACTCATTCTAACCTCACATTTTACTGTTTGGTGAAAGATCAATCAATCTCAAAACATTGATTGTCTTTTAAGGACTGTATCTTTTCATTCATAGTTCTAAGATATTTATCAGATTCAAGATGTGATAATTCATTTTATTAGTTAACAGGTTTACTATGACCATCTAACTTATAATCCTCAGCATTGATATTGATATATCACTCTATTGATGAGGCATCCTTGCGGATTTATGAATGAGAGTTACATTATACTTTGGTTTGGTATTTTTATATTTAACCTTAGTATGACATCAGCAAGTGAATTCAGAAGGTTATGTATTTTGTTCTTGAATATCTTCAAGATTTGTAGATGCTCCCACTTACTTTTATAAGTAGAGATAATTCTCTAAATACCAAGTATTTAAGTAACAATAAATTGTTCTTAATTAGGAAACACAAAACACATTTTACAGTTCTCATCTCTAGCTTGTTAATAAAATGCTTCATAAGATATTAACAAATTTTAGAACTTTAATCAAGACATAATGAGATTTCACCCAATCCATAAATAGATATTGTCTTGAATACCTTCAAGGTTGGAACTATATTGAGTGTATCCATGACACACGTAAATTTCTAACCTTGATAGATTTTGGAGGTAGAGCAATTAAAGTTATCAGAAATCAAACGATATGAATACAATTTGTTCTAACACATTAGACATACCATAATAATGTGGTATTCTATGAGTATTAGAATTGTGAGACTACATCAGAATTCCTTAGATAACTTAATTCTCTTTGGATCAAATACTTGTCAATTGGAATTGTGAGACTACATCAGAATTCCAAGTGCATGCTATAACGTATATTTCTGTGAACAGTACAATAACTCTATGTTTATGTGTTTCATGAAAACAAAACATGTCAAGTATATGTTACAAGTCTTTGAATGATTCAAGGACTTTATGTTCATGTCCTAAGGAGACATAACAAGTTTACTACTTACTTCATGTTACGAGTCATTGATAAAATCAAGGACTTTATAATTATGTCTCAATAAGCAAACATAACTATACTAACTAAAGTAATTATGAACGTAAACTCTTGAGTTCAATAGTAATTTCAAGTTAATTTAATACTTCATAATTATGATTATATAATTTAACCATAATTATATTGACTAAAACATGTAGTCAATTAGTTGAAGTAACTTAATATTATATCTTGACATTTAAATGTAATAGGGCAACAAACATCTTGTGTGTTTAAGTCCTAGAGAAACCAATAATCATATTGTTATATGTTGTTCCTTGCACACACTTAAGATTTCTCCCACTTGTGTATGGAACAACATTATCTAATGTAGACAAACAATACGGCAAGTGCTCAATTGTATAAACAATATAATAGTGCCATAGATATCACAGATTTTGAACCATAACGTTTAATAAGGAATTGTGGATTATTATTATATAGATAACGTTTTAGGAAGCAACATTAGAAAGGCAACTTGTTATCTAACAAAATAAAATGCAATCTTCCTTTAAACTATAGTTGTTCATATTCGGAAAGTAATGAATTATTTCAAAGCAAGCTAGAAATAATATGGGCAACTAACAAGGAAATAAATCTTGTAGCTCCCACTGAATTTGACAACATTACATGAATGTCTTTTCAGTAATAAAACGCAAAGCTCCCACTGGATTTGTCAACATTGTAAGTGTTACATCACCAGTAGAAAGCAAATAGCGATTTATTTACTTTCCTACTCTCTTAGAATGCCTACAAGTAGCAATGTACTTAGGTATTGAACAGAGTATATGAAGTTCTACTTATGTAGATGAGGGACTAGCCATTCATGCTTTCATTAACTTGAACATTTTAGCATGCAATTCCTCCTTAATCGGTCTGCCTAGCCACAAGGGTGTTTAGCACTATAAGGAATGAATCGAGTTCAAGAAAATTTACCTAGAAGACCTGCTAGAAATTTTCTTTACTCGTTGCGTTTTAAACTCATACATCGTGACTAGTGCAAGATGTTATTCTTTTGGTAGCTATAGACAACATGTACTCTAGTTACACAAAGTAATTTATCTTTCAAAGATTTCATAACCGGAAAAGGGCAATGAAAGATTAAAAGTGAGTTTAAATATAATTGATAAAAATTCAATTATAACCCTATCTTATTCTTGTCAAACAATGAGAAGAGATAGGATTAAGTCTCACTCTTCTTACCAGGAAAAGAGACTATGTTTGTCTTCTATGAGAAAACAAACTTTTGTTTATGAATTATATTGCAATAACATAATTAATCAGAACATAGAAAGTTCAATTTAGTATTTTCGATAATTAAATTCTTAATAGAATTAACTACCCAATTAATTTACTAATTAAGACTAAGATCCAACTTGACCTCCTACTTATTACCGCAGGTCTGACTAGCGTATAAAAAATGGGGCCAGAGGTAAGCGACGAGCGTTAATTGCATTGTTAATGCAACTTTTAGATTTATGAGACACATTACTTTAGTAAATCGTATAGTAATGTCATGTACATGTTTTGTCTCATCTTATGCCTCGGGTCCGAGGTCTGACCAGGTAACCCGATTTAAGTCCACCAAAAAAAGAACTTGCAAAAATTAACCTTAGGTCTGTCAGAGAGAAAAAATTTGCCATGGGTTGGAGAGACCCTGAGGTCTGACCAGAGAAGTCAAACCAAATGTACGTGTTCTTAGTTTGGTTGACATAGACTTAATATTTCACATAGGGGTATAGACATAAGTTTTATAAAAAATATGTGACAAACTCGTGTACAAAGAAGCATGCAAAACATCTTTGTAGCATAAGTTAAGAAAATGTTTTGTTAACTTTTATTTTTAAAAACCTTTTATACGACATTGTAGTGATCATTTAGGTTCTCGATAACTCCATTCGAACGTACAAAGAAGCAGAGAAACAGGTCAGCGGAAAGCTTATTAAAAACCTGAATTCTTTAGGAATGACCGCCTTAAACTTCTCTTGTAGTTTGTTCTAGTGGATGAGCCGTATTTCTCATAGATCCATAATGTCCAGTTTTTAAATCAGGAAAACAGGTTTCATAATTTAATGTCTAGTTAATTTTCTCAAAAAACAATTTTTACACGAAACAAATAGCCGGTCACATTAAACATCTTATTCAGGCGTGTAATTACTAGATCATATTTACATCATCTTTCACTTTAAGTATTAGTCCGTATTTTATTTGTTTAGGCGTGTAACAAGGAATCAAGTAAACAAATAAGCACATCAAACAGACTAAAACTAAAGATGACATTAGTAAACAAGTAAACATGTAAAATCCGAGTTCTCTTGTGAGTCTTCCCCAATTGGATAACCATAAGACACTCACTAGGTTTTCATCTATGTGCCTAGATCGCCCCATTCATCACAAAAAATGATTGAGCAGGTCTTATGGCCCAAAAAAAAGGAAACAAAAGCAAACTAAATATTTAAAAGATCTAGTTTTCAAAATAAAAGATTTATTACCATACATAAAAATCAAGATCTTTTAGATATATAGTGTGATTTACTTTCCAAAATAATCATTAATTAAAAAGGAAACAAATATACTAAATTAACAATTTAATTTTAATTTATTTTTAACCTATATTAATAATTTTCAAGATCTAGATCTACTATATTTTATTAGTTATAGCAAGGATTTGCATAATCTTTGCCATATTTTACTAGTTAAACAAAAATAAAATACTAACGCAGCAGATCAAGCATATGTTTTAACATTAGGGGTGTAAACTAGGCGTGGATATTAAAACTAAACGTGTAACCTATAATGCCAAAACTAGTTGGCTCGTGATGCCACTGTTGGGATTTTATAACTAGTTAACCATTTAACCACGAGTACGCAGTGGATGGATATAGTTTTAGCATATAGATTAACACATAAATTAAACAAGTAATTTACTAACCTTTTATTTATTGAGTTAAATCAATAAACTAACACCGGATCTTGATCTTGAAAACATAGTGGTTAAATTACCACCTCTACGGTTGCTCACACAATCACGTCAAGCGAACACCGCCAAGCTGTCTATACTTGACTTCACGAACCAAACACTACGTGTTAAACCGATTACCAAACGCACCCTTGTGAGTCCTTGAGCTAATCGAAAACCAAGCAAAAACCCTAATTAGGGTTTCCACCGAAAATCAAACTCCACAATTGGTATCAGAGCTTGTGGCTCGTGATGTCTAGGATTACAAGGTGTTATTGATGTCGAATCCAGGAGAAAAGAAAAAATACAATGGTTTGAGGTGTTTCTGGTTCCTTTGGTACAAAATGATGTTGGTGAATATTAGGGTTTTTCACAAACTCTAATTCTGTAGAAGGAGAGTGCTAATTTGTGATGGATTCGTGACAACTTTGTGACACTAAAAGTGTCCGTCATGGATACTTAAAAAATGATAAAACAGAGGTATCCTAAACTCAATGGTTATATTTTTGACTACTCGTTGGTGTTACTACTGACACGAGACACAGTACTGCTGTGATAACAAAAATATTGGTGCTTTACTAACGCTAAAAAGTGTCTCAAAAAGGTATAGGAGGAAGGAGCACTTTATACTGCCAATACAAGTTAGTACTGCTCGCGTTGATGTTTCTACTGCCAAGGTAAAACATTACTACTGCTAGCCTTATTGTTAACAGGTTCGTACTGCCAGTTGTATGTTTATACTGCCAAAGGGAGATTAGTATCAGAAGGACAGTAGTAACCAGAGTTAATACTGCTAGCCTTATCTTGAAGTATGTTGTTTGCTTATGATATTAGTGTTAGCTTATGTAAGTTAGTGCTGCCAGGAGAACGTTAAGACTGCTCAAGTAACTGAGTTAATGCCTGCCAAAGTAAATTGTAACTGCCAAGTTCATGTTAGTACTGCTATCCTAGGGTTAATCTGCCCAGTTATATACTTAGTGCTCGCAGTATGATTAATGCTGCTAGATATTTTTAATGCTGCCAGTATTAAGTTTCTGCTACTAGGATAAATGTTAGTAGTTACTGCTGTTGAACTTAAACCAAGGTTAGTGCTGCTCATATACTTAATACTGCCAATAGAAGGAGTTACTATTGTTGGTTACTACTGATTGGTTTAAGGGGAAGTTAACAGATTGATTTGGTTTTAAATGTTCTTAAATGTTAAAGGCTCGTATTCATTGATTTAATTGGTTACGAAGAAAATTGTTTAATCACCTATTGAAGTTTGAAGTAGAATTACTTGGTACGGTTTTATCATATCTCAAATGGCTTACAACATTTGGAGGTAACTTGTTTGTGTTTTCAATGTTGTGATGAAGACTTGTCAAAATCTAGCAAAGGTGTGTGATCTACAAACTTATGGTGCTCAATGCTCACATTTGCTATCACTTTGGTTATGTGTCTCATAGAAGATGAGGATTTTTGTCAAGAGATTGCGGTCTACTTATATTTCACAGATTTATTTATAAGTTTGAACATCATGTGGATAGTACAAGATATAAGACATAAGTTTGGGTTATTTGGTTTTTCGGTTTCCTCCGCGAGAACTTATATAGACGAACACACTTTACTTGGTAGTTTCACGTCTACCGGATGTATTCCTATCAAAGTTAACGTTTTCACGGAAGTTGAGGCTCGATAAACTTCCTACTTTGGTGAATTTAGATTAAAAAAAAGGCATAGATGTTTCTTCCCTTTTATGCCCCGTCTGCAAAGTTCATGTGGAGAACGTTGATCATCTTTTCTTCTTGTGTGGGATGGCTCAGGATTTATGTGGTCTTCTGGCTAGATGGTGTGCGTTAGATATACCGGAGGTCTCTAACACCGTGGAATGGTATTCTTGGTTGGATACTGCTCATGTGTCGAATCATGCTAGATCTATTCTCGAAGGGATTGCCTCTACTATGTTGTGGTCTATTTGGAACTTCCGCAATGCTTCGATTTTTTCGATGACTAAACCTAAAAAGGTGAATATTTTGGATTCTATTGTTCATCAATCTTTCTTGTAGATTTCATCTAGAAACCCAAAGTGTAAATTTAGATGGCTAGATTGGTTAAGAAACCCTATTGAAACTCATTTGTAATTGTTGTTTTGCTAGCGTTTGCTAGCTTTTAATATATTGCCGCGGTTAAAAAAAAAATTAAAAGACTAAACATTGTTTAGAATTATGGATTTTTTGTACTTCATTAGTTCTTAAAAGTAATCTCGTCTATGTTTCACCAACGAATCCAATGAGTTTTTTTTTCGAATAGGCCTAAAAATACCAAGATGCCACTGATCAAGGATAAAATAAACTGTTAAGGCCATACACAAAAATAGAAGTCAGCATATACTGATTAAAAATTTGGTAGATAGTAGTAAAGAAATGATGTTCTTAATACTGTGGCCAAACAAAAGATTTGGACGTTAATGTGACTTGATTTAGTAAATAGCAAATATTCGGCTATTATATTTTAACATAAATGGATGTTTTACATAGAAACTTTAACTTCAAGGGAACACAATGATCAGCTTATTGCAACACCGATTGATGTTATACACACAAACTTCAATGTTAAGAGCACATATTAAAACGAAATCTCTTTAACGAGCCTTAATCCCACATCACACGTACCATTTACTCCTTACCAATCCATTTCTTAAAATACTCAATAAGGCCTTCTCTTGGAGGTAAAATTTCCTTATCAACTTTACAGTTGATGAAGTTTTTGGCCCATTTAACTAATTTTGGAAACTTGTCCTCTGTGACGAGCTTTACTTCAGTTACTTCTTCCAATGCTCCAACCCAATAAGCTAAAAAATCAGCAGCAATATAGACTGGTGAACATACTAAAACACATTCTTCTTAGCATGACTTGATTCGATAGATGCAAATAATTGCTTATTGCAGCATGCTAACAAAAATGGATGTTTGACATAGAAACTTCATCTTTGAGGTGCACAAATATCAGCTTATTGGAATGCTAGACACACATACATACCCTTATTTATATTATATGTAAAACGACAAAAGTGATAACGCGTCACATACCAAGATACCACTACTCCTTACCAGCCCATTTCTTAACTTTATTCATTTAGCTGCTTCCAAATTAGTTTCGAATGTGATTTTAAAGACAAAACGATGAAAAGTAATACTAGCAACAAATTTGACTTGCAGATGACCAAAAATGCATAAGATTTACTTAACTTGATGAAATGTATCTAATAAACTAATATATGTATATGCATACATTTTTAGCTATATTAACGTGCATGAAAGCGTTTAATTTGAGTCAATGCATCTACATATTTAGTTATATTTAGTTATAGTCTTAACTGCTTATAATGCTTAAAAGCATTTTTGGGCATTAAATATATTAAGACACTTGAAACTTGAAATTTAAACATACAAACAAACATATTATACAATCAACTATAACACAACCGATTAAAACAAAACTAAATACTTGCTAAGTAATAGCAATACAAGTTGAGAAACTAGGTTTACAACTATTTAATACATAAATACATTAAATCAACACATATTATTAATACTCCTCTTAATGCACCCCTTACTCAAAAGTATAAATAAAATTTTCATATTTTTCAATCTAAACAAGCTACAACCAATTAAAACAAATAATCTACACTACATCTATTATAATATAAGACTCAGTTTTTATAATAAATGTGCAGTAGTAATGATGTGTTGATTAACCAGTTATTTAATGAGGAGTCGTCTCTCTCAATATGTGTAAGTGTCTGAGTAAAATCAAGAGTCCTTTGTGAGTAAATTCCATGCGTCTCTTTGAATATCTCTAGCCGCCTGAGTTAAATCAAGATTCTTTGTGAGTAAATTCAATTATAGGCTGTATGAAATGAATACTAAGGATGAATGTGTTAAATACCATTCAATCCTGTAAAGAATCCGAAAGGTTATGAAGTTACATATCTGAGATCTCATGAATACACACATAATCGATTCATCATCAGTAACCTCAGAACACTCAAGAAAAACTCAAGAGCTGAGGATGATCAATGAGTAGGATGAGGAAGAAGATGGGAAATCATTCAGGTCAGATTCTTTAACCAAAGTTCACTTTTATATCTTTTAAATTTAACAATTATTACAACTAATTAATATATAAAAAATTGATAATTTGGAGGTTTTCTTAACTTCAGATTTCTTTATAAATTTTAGTGTTTTTTATAAACTTTGAGGTTTTTTTGGTTTGAGAGTGTCACAAATATGGCGCTGATTGTTAGTGAAGTTGTGTTTGAAGTTGCGGTGGTAAAAGTGGAGGTTGCACAATTGGGGTGTGCTGGCAGGCGGTTTTACGGGCTCTAATATAGCTGGTATGTGCTTTTATGATGTTGATTACCAAATCGTGCATCATTTTTTTGTTCGTATGTCACTGTAAATTTGTTATATTTGTAGGTGGAAGAGTGGAAGCTAATATTTACATGATTAGTAATTCTTGCTCACATGGGATATGTGATCCAAGTTTCTTATAGTCATCTTACTTTCATCCATGTTTATTATAGTTATCTCAATTTGTATAACAGATTAACCCAGGCATCATCAATGTGGGAATAATCTTTGAACGAAAGCTTGAAAATTGGGCTCGATCAAGAGTTCAATAGCAATGCATCAAATATCGAGACATGGTATGCCAGTTCTGAATTTTAGTGTTAAAAAAACATGTGAACCTCATAGGAGGCGTTCATATTTCACATGACATACCATATTAGATTGACCCGTTTTCTTAAAAGATATCTCTTATATAAGCAAAACTAATTTTATAAAATGGACGACAAAGTGGCTATAGAAAGGTGAAACTGTGTGTCTTTCATTATTCATTTGATACAATACATAGGGGGTACAAGAATGAATATACAGATAGACATTGACAACTCGATAACTAATGCATGATAGATAATTGTCAATTAGACAACTAATGCTTGATAGATGATTGTCAATTAGACAATTAATGCTTGATAGATAATTGTCAATTTGTCCGGTTAACACTCTCCCGCAGTCCGAGCGACGAAAACGCGAAAGCTTGGACTAAAATAGTAAACCTGAAGAGAAAAAGAAAAATAAACAAAATGTGACCTTAGCACTGGAACGTGACCTTAGCACGTTTTAACAACTCGTGACCTTAGCACGAATAACACAAGAACGTGACCTTAACACGTTTTAACAACTCGTGACCTTAGCACGAACGTGACCTTGGCACGTTTTAACAACTCGTGACCTTAGCACGTTTTAAAAATAAAACAAACATTTTTTTTGAGATGGTTTAACGGGGTGGCGTAAGGGAGGCCGCTCAACATAACCACATCGGTCTGAGGATCAGACATGCTCCGATACCATGTTGGAAGGTGAAATTGTGTGTCTTTCATTATTCATTTGATACAATATATAGGGGGTACAAGAATGAATATACATATAGACATTGACAACTGGATAACTAATGCATGATAGATAATTGTCAATTAGACAACTAATGCTTGATAGATGATTGTCAATTAGACAATTAATGCTTGATAGATAATTGTCAATTTGTCCGGTTAACAGTGGCTAGCTACACGAAAAAAAAAGTTATTAAGCTTCTCTAACATACTATAAGTATTCTAAAGTAAACGTAAATGTTTACACTTGCGAGTGATGACAAGAGGAGGCAGGCGCAATCAAATAAAGATTATTTGTCAGTTGTCACACAAGCTTACAGAAAAATCATGAGTTTCCAAAAGTCTAAGCTCTTAGAAGAGAGCTTATGGTGGCTTATAACTAATCAAATTGCTTAAATACCTTTAAATAATGTAATGGATTATCACGCAAAAGTTGAAAATATATGTAAATTTAACTTTATGTATTTTTATGTGATTTTACATTTAAAAGCTTCAGCTTCAACTAATTCAAACTTTAACTTTCAACTTTATGCAGCTAGCAACATGGCATTTCTATCCACCCACATCGACCGTAGTATCAATATCAGGAGCTTTCTTTATCTCTAAAAAAAAATATAAAAAAAAAAAAAAAAATAAAAAAAAAATATTAAAAATAATAAAACAAAATAAAAGCAAAAAAAAAAAAATAAAAAAAATAAAAAAAAAAAATATCCTCGAGCCTCGATCCTTATTTTTTTTTTTTTTTTTTGATTTTTTTTTTTTTTGTTTTGTTTTTTTGTTCTTTTTTTTTTTTTTTATGTTTTTTTTTTCTTTTTGTGGTTATTGTCTGTTATAACCGGAGACATTACTCATGGCGACTAAAATTGAAAAGCTGTTAGAGTTAGTTGGGTGTGTTGTATTGTGTTTGTTGTTTGTGTGTATTTTTTTGGAAAAATAGTGATATTAAAAGGATTCGATATTGGAATGTTTCGAAGATGTTTGAATTTATCTAATTTATTCAACAGATAAAGGTTGAGATGGAATGATTCGTAAAGTTTGATCTAATTAACAGATATATGATTGGCGGCTTAGTGTTGACGTTGAATTATTGATAAAGTATGATTATAGAACCGTTAGGCGATTCAATTGAGTGTACTTGTGGAACATTTGAATTGATTGTCATTATAATTAGTAATACATACAATAAATGCGCACTGATTTTGAGGTTTATAGATCATATGTTATTTGTAAATGAACACTCATTGAACTATTTCGTTGGAGCCACCCTATAAAGTCTGAAGTATAGGATACTTTTTTATTTACAATTCTTATGGATCATATGTTATTTATAATTCTTATCGGTATGTTTTCTTTATAGGGGGTTGAAACTTACAGCTTTCGCGTCTTACATACATCGGTCTTGAAGTCAACTATGCTAGAACAATGTCCGTTGAGTATAAATATTCTCTTATCTTTATTTTTTTCAAATTGACACATAAACAAGTCCTTATGATGTCAGGATCAGGCTCCTACAAAAATCAGGTGTGTGTGGATTAGGCTACTATAGAAATTAAGAATAAGGTATATAATTGTCCTATCAAAATCATACGTAATAAATTACATCAGATTATAAAATGTTAGTATTTGCACCCTAACATGTCCTATTTTTCATTTAAAGCATTATACTAATATATCATGCTTACCTACAAGGGCATTATTAACCAAATGGATGTTTAGTTGCTGAAATTTGTGCATATAGACATATATTGAAGCATAAATTCATTTTCTAGAGCAAGAAGCATATAGATTTGCGCGAGTGAAAAATGAAACTCTTCATGCTTCAATAGGTTGGTATCCCAGAAACGTTGCTCTCGGTTTAGAAAGGTATGTATAGGGCAGTAATAGCTTTTGGCCTAAGATCAGCAGAAAATAACCTATGTAATTTGTGCATGTATGTTAGTTAATTCGGGTTTGGTTTGGATATAATGATCGTCAAGGGATGTTTGGATTTTTTAGTTTTTTATAAATACTGCTATAGAAAATAGTCTAGGGGGTGTTTCAGATAAGCACTTTAATATAAGCAATCACAAAAAGGGAACAACCCCTCCATAAGCAGTTTCGCGTTACAAAAAGCTTTAAATATAAGCAACAAACTGTATCCTCTATATTAATAATTTGAGCCGTCCTTAATATAAACAACAAACTGTAGCTGCACATAGAATAATACAATCCTTCCAATGCTTCATTCTTTGATGAACCACTGTCCCTCTTGTTACACCACCAATGTTCAGGCTCGAGTTCCCTCCCTAAGGTTTCCCCTCCATGAATAAATTTATTTGATCTTGAAAGCTCAAATAACGATTCCATGAGGATATAATTATATTCAATTTGATACCTAAATGATTGCCCATCTTAGTTAATTTTAGATGTGGCATAATGGGTGGTTGGGTAATGGGTCAAAACATGTAGGTTTGTAGTATGGGTCAACCCAAAACAGATTATCAGTCCTTTATAAATGAATCATGTGTTAAAGATGATTATGGAGTGTATTATTTCAATGAAAATCTATCTTCTGAATGCAACATTCTCTATACACTTTGGCCTTTGGGCGAATTTCACTCGTAGTTCCAAGTAAAGGCAGAAACAATGTTTATAGGTTTATCTTAGTGATATAACTTTGTGTTTGTGTATATGTAACTTGATTTTCCTGACAACATGCGTTATAATGATGATGGCCGCTACTGGATCAGGATTCCCAAGGTAAGCTTGCTATGTTATGTAGTTATCTGTTTCCAGCTCAAAATATGTACCTAAATTGATTTAATTCTGATCAAAATGGCTTAATTAATGGAATTGTTATATCTACTAATTCATATATGTTCAGTCTACACGTTTTTGACCTTGCATGCTCTGGCTTTTACGCTCTTAATTCATTTTAGGAAATCAAAGGAAAAAGGTATTTTCTGCTCAATTATTTACGTTTCTAAATATTTTCAAAATTTTTACGTTGTTACAGCCCACAGTCTGAATTGGTTTTTCTGTAAACACATGAAGTACTATAGTTTTTTTGGAAAAGTTAATTGCTAATATGAACGTAGAAGATGTGTTGTGCAAGTTATAATTATATAGATTGTTATATTCTTTGCCGCTTTAAATGTAGTATAGAATTCTACATAGATTATATATACTTCTATTGGTCAACCCATCAGGCATAAAATGGTCCTTTTTACCCATTTCATGTTTCCTGATTTGCAACCAAAATGCCAATTTTTTGTGCATAAAAAATCCAACAACCAAACTAGCATTTTTTGCAAAAAAAATCAGCAACCAAAATGGACTTTAGGATCACGTGACACCACAAAATTTCAGCATCCAAACATGACGTTAAAATCACATGACTGCACGGATTTTTGCATCCAAACAACCCTTTAAGTATCACTTTACTTCACACAGATTCAACAACCAAACAACCCTTTAAAATCAACTTTATGCACAAAAGTTTACATAAAATCTGTTTGGACAAGGGTTGTTTGGTTAGAAACTGTTAGGAATTTTCTGCACAAAATTTTGCATAAAAGCTGAAATTTGTTTTTGTCAAGCTGATTGTGTATTTTTTGCACAAAATTAATTTTGTGTCCAAGTTTTGGCTATATTTTATTCCCAAATTGAAGGTGTATAGCTGATTGTGGTTAAATTACTTGAGACATCTATGTTTCTTATGGACCTCTTTTTAATGGAGCAACAATTGTAAATTACTAGACACATCTATGTTTCTTATGGACCACTTTTTAATGGAGCAATAGTTGCACTAAGGGGTAATTTATTCATGTTCCATTGGCTGAGGAGCAATTTAATTAAGCTGAAGAGGTTTCAGGAGTTGGATATGCAGAAAAAGAGGCAGAATGTGGCTATATAAGTGATCGAAAGCATGCGTCATCAGAAACTGGATTACAAGGAGTTAGAGGCTGCAATCAGGTAAGTGTTTACAATAACATCCTCAAATGAGAAAAGTAACTTACCCCTCTTTCAGAACTTCAATACAAGCCCGGTGTAACGCACGGGTGTGATCAGGCCTCGTTTAACATGTATTAATTAGTTTATAATGTCTAAAGGTTAAACTTACAATCCGTTAAATATATTTCGTGAAACATCTACCTATTATATAAAAGAACCTTTATAGAAAATGATCTTCAAAATAAAATACTAAAAAAATGACACGTGTCCCACAAAAGATAGTCAACGGTTGAGGGCAACTTTTGTCTTCCAGCATTGAATGCAAACAAAAAACATTATACAACAATCGATAAAACTAAATCATATCTCAAACAAAAAACATTATACAACAATCGATAACCGGTTCGGCTAACCAATAAAAGTCGTCTAAAAACGAACCGGAGAGGACCGGTCAGAACGGCCGCCGCAACGCGTGTACCTGCTAGTTATTTCTAACTTGGGCAAATTACACTATTCGTCCCTGAAGTGAGAACCGATTGCGAATTCAGTCCTTAGATAACGGGGGTTGATGTCGTGAATCCTTAGAGTCGATTTTTGTTGCCCACGTTAGTCCCTCGCGCCCCGTATATGTCACAGGCGTTACTTCGAGCACTATTTGAATTTTTGACCATGGGCATTTTAGTAATTTTAATTTTTTTCGATTTTTCACCGTTGGTCCCCGACTTAAAAATACCAGCGAGTACTTTTACTGTTGGTTTTTTTGTTATTTTCACTTGCACCATTGGTCCTTGAATCGTTTTTAGGTATTATAAATGATGGGCTGCAAGTTAAAAGACTCAAATTAGAAAACGATTCGTTGTTCGTGTGGTTTGCAAGCCATGATCAGAACATCATGGACTAATCAAAAACCTGATCGCCAGTTCTGTGGTTGTCCTACATTTGTAAGTATGATCGGTTTGAAAAATATGTAACGAGTCATTTAGCTCAAGCCGAGAATGAAGAATTTCTTAGTCAAGTAGACTCAAACATAAAGGCAATAATCAAGGATCAGGTTAAAGCTTAAGTATCCAAGATCCTGCCAAAGGTTGAGAAGTATGTCACAGAATCTCTGGCAGCTGAAGTGTTGGTTAGAACAACCAATCAACCTTAGACATCTCATGCTATAGCAACTTTGTTGGGAATTATATTTGAGTTGATAAGACAAAACATATGAAAGATGAAGGACTTAAAAGACAAAGGAGGAATTCTTCAAAAGATGGAAGATTACAGAAGATTTCCTAGAAAATAATTGTAAAAGTTAGGAAGATTTAGTTGTTTCCTAATACTTATCCTTTGTAAACCTAATATCTCTATTATATAAAGAGATATAGGTCGTATAGTTTTCTGTGTGTCAAGATGTAAAATCCAGAAAAGTGTGTGTGTACACAAAGAAAAATGTAGACGTCTATAGTGGTGATGTAGCCTCAAGGTAATCAAGGTTTTCCTTGATCCCTGTTACTGTTAGAGATAGGTAACTGTATTATTCTGATCAAATAATATTGAGGCTTGATGGAAACGTTTAATGATAAAACATTGTTTGATAATATACCGTTCTTTATTATTCCACTGCATATTTATATTATCTATAAAACATATCCTAGATGGGCTTAAACGATCTCCACAATTGGTATCAGAGCCTTGTGTTCTGAAACTTTGATCTAGAAGTTATGAAATTTGAATCTGCACAGAGTAATACTACTGCTAAGCTACCCATAATCAAACTTGGTGAGTATGAGATGTGGGTGATAAGAACCAAGCAATACTTCCAGGTACAAGACTATGCTCTATGGAAGGTCATAAAGAATGGTAACTCATGGGTATCTGTACCACAAACATCACAAGGGAATGGTACTTCTGTTACAAAGATGTCAATACCTGTAATTGCTGAAGAAAAGACCAACAAGAAGAATGATGTGAAGGCTAGAAGCTTGCTACTCATGGCTCTTCCCAATGAACATCAACTTACTTTCAGTCAATACAGTGATGCTAAAACAATGTTTGTTGCTATCAAAACACGATTTGGAGGCAATGAAGCCACTAAGAAAACACAGAAGACATTGTTGAAGCAACAATATGAAAATTTTAAGCATTAATGATTTGTACAACAACTTCAAAATTGTTGAACAAGATGTAAAGAAATCTGTTGGTGCAAGTAGTGGTGCACAAAACTTAACCTTTTTTACTACTCTAAGCACTAGTAGTACTAATGATGTTAATACTGCTAATCATGCATATAAAGTTAGTACTGTTAGCCCTAATCGTAACACTGCTTGTCCTTAAGTTAGTACTGCTAACTTCAGTGATAATACAGTGTATGCTTTTATGGTTGAGAATCCCAATGGTTCTAATCTCCTACAGCAGGACTTAAAGGAAATTCATGAAGATGATCTAGAAGCAATGGATTTGAAGTGGCAACTCTCTCTACTAAGTATGAGGGCAAAAAGGTACTTTCAGAGATCAGGAAAGAAAATTTTCATTAATGCTAATGATACTGCTCGGTATGATAAATCCAAGGTAGAGTGTTTCAACTGTCACAAGATGGGACACTTTTCTAGGGAATGTAGAGCACCAAGGAACAAAGAGGGTCAGTTCAAATATCAAGAAAACACTAGAAAGCAAGGAAACAATGAAGATACATCTTCAAAGGCAATGTTGGCTATAGATGGTGTAGGTTTTGACTGGAGTGATATGGCAGAAGAAC
>BQNB010138036.1:0-17764 GCA_026074375.1 Tanacetum coccineum | reverse complement strand
ACTTACCAAAGAATTCAAATACTCGCAACATTTAAAGTCTTATGCAAACAAAAACATAATGACTCAGAAAATAAATGTCTGAAAAACACTCGAAAAACAACGCTCCACATTTAGCCAAAAACATCCAGCAAACATTCAAAATAACATTCAAAGCACAAATAAGAAACAACCAAAAAAACACATATAAGCGCATAATTCAGATTCATTAACAATAATACATCATTCAGGTTCATTCAGATTCATAAACATTGATACTATTAATACAAAAAATGTCTAAAAATGTTATTTATATTTTTCGACCTCTCAACGTTTTGATAATAACAAAATGTAAAAACATTTACCATAAAAATAAACGTTTACAAATTATTAAATGTAAAATTTTATTTCTAAGATTAGTGATCATTTAAGGTATGGACAAACAAACTAATTAAGCATGATTAGTGATCTAGAAAATATTTTTCTCTTAATCCTCACTTTTAATTCTACAAAAGTATTTTCTCAAAAATACATTTACAAAATATTCTCTAAATAAAATAAAAAGTTTTATTAAAAACTTAAAATTCAAAATTCAAATTCTCCCTCTAAAACGGAAGCATCTACACTAGATACAACATTCCTCACAAAAAGACAAAAAAGGGAGCGGAGTTTAGGCGGCGGCCCCCTTATAGGCCTGGCGCCCCCTTATATATAAAGTACCGCCCGGACCGCCCCCAGAGAGTCGTTGGGATTCCCTGCCTATAAATACTGCTCCATTCTCAGCATAGAAATATTCCTCTTTGCACGGAATTTTTCAGTCTTTTCTTTCTCTCTCTAAACCTTCTTTCTCTCACTAAAACTCTTGATCACTAACATACTTAGATCTTGTTTCAAGTGATCTAATCTCTTCTTCTCATCTCTTCCCTCTCATTCAAGTGCAAGAGAAGAACACTCGTATTCATCAAGAAACGAAGTGTTAATTAGTGATCTATCTCAGATCTCTCCTCTCTTCTTCTAAGTATCAAATCTCTATTGTAATTATCTTGTGTAATTGTGTGATTCAGATTGTGTGTAAATCCGATAGTGTAGATCTTGTGAGTGTATAGTGTTTGTGAAGTGGTAGATTGGTTCTAGCTAAGATTAGGACTCGACATTTAGCTTAGTGTCAGAAAACAACGTAAGTGACGTGTAAACGGTTTTCTCCGCTTGGAGGAAGCTTATTGACATAGTGAAATCTCAAGTAGGATACTCAGGGAGTGGAGTAGGGCGAAAAAGAGCTTCGTAGCCGAACCACTATAAATCTTGGTGCCTTGGTTTGATTGTTCCTTCTCTTATCTCTTTATATTGTTGTGATTGTTATTTAGTATTAGTTTAGATATTTACATTGTTGATTGGTTGAACATACAACTCGAATCTAAGTATTTTGAAAGCAAACTTTTAAAACAAAAAACGAACCTATAAACTATTTAACCACCCTTTATAGTTTCCACAATGGTTCGAAGCCAAAGGTCACTCAAGATTTTTAAAATATATTGTATTATAAATCTTGGATCGATCTATGGATTCTAACAAATATCTAGAAGGGCAATCCATGCACAAGATCACCACTTTTGAAAATGATAGTTTTATTTACTGGAAAATCAGATTCGAGGACATATGTTAATCAAAAATTATTGATCCTTTGGCATGTTATTACTAACGGTGATTTTCAACCTATTCAACAAAATCCGGACACCAAATTAGATGATGTTATCCCTTTTGAAAAACAAAGTGACGATCTTAAAAAGAAGCTTGCGAAAACTAACGAAGCTAAAATGGTTATTTACAATGCTTTGCCAAGAAAAGAATATGAAAGAATTTTTATGTGCAATACGGAAAAAGAAATTTGGAAAATTTGTTAATCACCCATTAAGGTAATAATCCATGTATCAAAGTAAACAAGATCGACCTTTTGGTTCAACAATATGAACAATTCGTCATCTCTGAAGACGAATCTATAGATAGTGTTTTTGCTAGATTTAATACTATCATTACTTGTCTAAAAGCTCTTGATGAAGGTTATTCTAGCAAGAACTATGTTAGAAAGTTTCTTAGGGCTCTACATCCTAAATGGAGAGCAAAGGTCACGACGATTGAAGAGTCGAAAGACTTAACATCACTGTCACTTGATGAACTCATCGGGAATCTCAAAGTTCACGAGATGACATCAAGAAAAGGATTCTAAAATAGTCAAAGCTAAAGGAGAAAGAAAATCTCTTGCTTTAAAGGCTAAGAAAGAATCTAGTGATGAGGAGTGTTTAAATTCCGGAAGTGAACATGAAGAATACGTGATAACATCAAATATTTAATACGTTTTCATATCAAATTTTCACATTTATTGCACTGCTTTATGTCATTTTGTATGACTTAATTCACTTTATTCTATATTTTAGGTATTTGGGCAATGGACGAAAAAGATGCGGAAAAAATGGGTTTTTATATCAAAATACGCATTGTTCATGTTGTTACGGCGTAATGACACATTGGTTGCGCCGTAAGTTCTGACAAACGGATTCGGCGTAAACATCTTTGGGGTTACGCCGTAATTAGTTTTTTATCACGAAGATTCTGGAAGCTTTTTAAGACATTCAATTTATTAAGAAGGAAGATTCGATGTTGACGAGGCTATACGGCGTAAAGTCGACTATGGTTACGCCGTAAATCTCTTATTATGCAAATTATATGAGTTGTTGACTAGGGTTACGGCCGCAACGTGATTTTAATTACGTCGTAACCAACATCTCTTTAAAAACAAAAGTCGCTGTCAAGAGTTACGATGTAACCGTGTATTTAGGTTACGCTGTGAAATCACAAGGTGAAGTGCGAAGAATGATAATTTTTCAATTAAATTTACAAATACATTACAAAAGTTGTGACGAAATTCGCCATATGACCAAATCATATTTTAATGTATATATATTATTCAATTGAATCGTGGGACATTCATTAGAGTGTGGTTTTCAGCAAAAAGAAAGAAAGTAAGAAAAGGTGTACGCATCAGTAAAGGGCCAAATACACCCTTCGGGGTTTCGCCATCGAGCGGTCGATACGGGATCGAAGGCATTAATTTTCACACAACTTGTAATTCATACTTTAACTTTTCTGTGGGTTAATTTAATTATATTATTTTGGCTCATTGGATATCCTTATAATTGTTGATGTAACTTTTATTAGTTATTGTTGTATATTTTGTTCTTGACATTTTAATATTTTAATTCTCTTCTTGAATTATTATGTTACTGATCTTGTTGTTTTTACATTTTCTTTATTAATTTATATAGTGCACTTTGAAATCCTTAGATTCCCTGTTAGGTTTTGATATAAGGTTGAACGCGCACTAAAAGTGTGTATAAGGTATTCAACCTTTGAGCGTGATTGATTGCAATAGAGGGGGGGGGTTCTTTCGGAGGGGGTTTGACAGGGAGTGTGGGGGGGGGGGGGGGGGGACGTGACCAAAAACTCGTAATTGTTCGTGGAAGAACCCTTAGCATTAATTTATGATCAGGAGTACGAGCTAACAAGGAGACCACGTGTTAGAATAAGCGTATCTTATAAAATGTAATTATAAATCTTCGTATTTGTATACTGAGAATTAGGTTAATTCTCCCGGCCGAGTCCATTCCACTCATTGACAAAGTTAGGTTTCTAACTACCAAATTTTACCTAATGATTTTAGTCCCCATTTTAAGATGCAACAAGTCATTGCATGGAGTTCATAGTAATTTAATTGCGTTATTCCCTTTTCTAGTTCAATAAATTTTCTTTAATGTTTAATATTTTATTGCCATTGATCTTGTGATTTCATCCATGGAATGATCTAGGGATCCTACAATTATTCAACATGATTTCTTTCTTGCTTTCTTATGCAGAATAATAAAATCAATTAGACGATTAGAGACATAAACCGTTCTTTGGGTCGACACCCGTACTTACCAATCTCTACATTATACACGATATGGTACACTGCTCTTTAGTGCGTAGGAATAGTTGAGGTAGTTAGGGTTTTATAAATGTAAAACATGACGTAGTTTTATTTAAAAGACATTACGCATCAAGTTTTTGGCGCCATTGCCGGGGAACGGTTTTTGTTGTTTTTGATTGTTTGATTGATATGAGTGTGTTTGTTTGTGCTTGTATGTGTGCTTGAACCTTTTGTTCTTCTCCCTTTTCTGAGTGTTTGCATGTTCTGTTGTTACGGCGTAACTAGTTATATGGTTACGACATAACGTGTGTGAAAAATAAAAAAATCATTTCAGACTTGGTTATGGCGTAACTTGGCAGTGCTTGTTGCGACATACCTCTAAACTAGGTCCAAAACACCAAAAATAGTTTGGGCATTGCTTGAACCTTAAAATTTTATCCCTGAGTCAAGTAATTGCCATTAATGTATGCTCCTCTTTTTGCTCAGTTTTATTACACATTTAATGCACAGGTCTGTTAGTGTGCAGGATGAGCAATTATATACATGTTGGGGAGATGACATGAAGATTGGACCTGTGTGGAGGTGTCCAAGTAGCCTGTGATGGAGGCTAGAGTCGAACTTAATGACTCTTTAAATAAGCAAAAGTCCTATCCTTTTTAATTGTTTTCTGCATTTAGTTGGTTTTGTATATTTCTTACTTGGTTTTGCAGGGTCTAACGGCAAGAGGGCAAATTCAAAGTCACATTTCCTTATTATTATGTGGTAGTATTGCTGCCAATGGTAGCAATTACGGCGTAACAATCTTAGTTACGTCGTAATCATTAAAGTTGCGGCATAACGCTTCCCATGGTTATGGCGTAACTAAATTTAATCAAAAAATTTAAAATGGTCATCCACATGATTACGGCGTAACCCAATACTTGGTTATGTCGTAATCTCTTCCCGCAAATCATTAAATTGTTTGAAATTTTACAAAACCGTGTATATTGATAAATGAACTTTGTGGGTATGTTCTCTAGAAACCATCACGAGACTTTACTCGTCCACTTGGGCCACCAAGTGGTTTAAAAGGCTTGTTGCATACGCTAAATGCAACCGTGATTCCTATGAAAGCGAGTTAGGTTTATTTTGTAAAGTTTGGTATATTTTGTGCCATTGTGCTTTTATCCTGGTTTATGCTTTTGGTATTAGTCTTTCTTGCAGTTATTCAGGTAATGCACAAGATGAGGTGCTTGGATACTAATCGAGCTGCAAGGAAGCATCCCGAACCATCCTAGTTGAATGCTATACAGGATGATGAAAAATTCGCCTGTGATGGTGGATGCTGCTCGAAGAAGAATACCTGGAGCATTACTTAGAGCATGTTGTCTCTTCATATCACTAAGCAAATCCAGGGGAGTAATCCGTTCTATTTCTAACCCTTCCTATTTAAATTTTATATGCTTATGGTTGACTCAAGTGGGGGGAAGGGATTAGAAATAAACACCCATTTGATTATACTTGCCTTTATTTTTTTAGTTTATTTTGAAAAATGTTTCATTAATAAAATTTTGACATGTATTTTATTACTTAACTAGTTAAGACTATAGTGAGCACACCCTACCTTATAATTTAATTGTGCGAGGATAAGCCTTTTCTGTTTTCCCCTTATACATAAATCCAATAAAAATGAGTGTGCCGGTGGCTGTAGTAAACTTTAGAACTTGGCCTGGTATATCTTTTCGAGACCATAATAATGAGCATTGCACATAGTGTAATCGGTGTAGCTATGATAAAAAGCAATTTTAGGATTAACCCCAAATAGACCATCCATGTTATGTTTGTGACTTTGTATATTGACTTTTTCACACTGATTAGTCAATCCGCCCAAGTTAAACCCTTGTATCACTCATTTATAAGTCAAGATACCCCCTAGTACAACTCAGTTTAGCCTTTCCGATGTGTTTTAACCCAATAATATTTGTTTCGTTACACCTATCGCCTTAGCCTACCATGCAGTTTCTTAGTTCATGATCGGGGAGTTGCTGGTTAATTTTGAGTTTCTCTGGTAGAAGTTACGAGGTAAGATAGAGGGTATTTGACGAAAAGACGGGTTTTGAAGATAGTTGATCTCAAGTGGGGGGACGCTCATGTATATGATTTTCTTGTATTATGATTTAATTTATCCTTGTCTTGGCAGCAAAAAGAATAGAATAAAGAGATGCAGCACGTGTTTTTAGTAGATGATTCTATTATTATAAATCAGCTTCTATGTTGTATTGTGTTAGTATTTCCGCGTTGTCCAACTGGCGATGATTTCGTCTCTATAAACGGGTAGTTTTTATAAACCCGTGACATTTCTATCTCTCCTTTCTAGTATAAATCTATATGTACAATGAGGGCATTGTACATCTCAAGTGGGGGGGAAGGGAGATAGAAATGAGGTATTTAATGAAATTATGTGCTAATTTGGTCCAAATATTAAAAAAAAATTAGCACATAATTTTTTTGCTCTTTGTTAATGAAGGCCGAGTTAATGCAACTTTCTTGCCTAAGTTATGGTTTTTACCTTATGGGATTTGAATGCGACTAGTGACGGGGAGATTATAGACTTAGGAAACTATTTGTTTTGTGTTTTTATTTAACAACAATTAAATGTGCATCCCATGTCTTTATCCTACCTTATATTATTCTTCGTCCTAACCCGTTGTTAAACACGAATGAGGATGAGATCGAATCATGCATATCTATTCCGTCGTTACGGCCATGTATGTGGAATTCAGCTACCTTGTTAGTGTGGTACTTTGGGTGAAAAATTGTTTGAATGATCAAAACCTCGTAAGCCTTTGTGTTGTGTCAACCCATTTGCCTTTTTGAACAGTTGCGTCTAGACTCTAGTGGTGAAGCTTAGTATCCTCGCCAAGCTTATGATAGAATACTCGCTATAACTAAGTAGTTTAGTGATCACTAAAAATGGAACACATAGATTAGTGAGAGTATGAGTGTGATTCATTTTTCCTTTCGTAAGGTGCTCTGTTTATAATTTTCAAACATAAGTAATTTTTAAATTCATATCTTCCTGGATAACTAGAAAGGTATCTTGTTGAGAATTATTTAAAAGGTTCTACTTTAGGGCAAGTAGAAGTCAAGTCGGGAGATATTTAATAACATTAAATATTTAATACTTTTTCATATCAAATTCTCGCGTTTATTGCCTTGCTTTATATCACTTTTATATGAATTCGATATTTATTTCAATTATTTTGTGAATTCAGGAAAATTAAGGCATTAGGACGGAATATAGCGAAAAAGGGAAAATATAGTACTAATACTAATTTATTTAGTAGAGGTACTAAAATATTATGGAGGGCTACTATATTTCTACAGAATGTAGCCTACAGGCCAAATGAAGAATAGTACAACTACTATATTATTTAGTAGGGATACTATTTTTTATTAATTAATGATGCCGAATTGGATGCTTTGAAAATGTCACGGCGTAACGGCCCGCTGGGTTACGCCGTAACCACTTAGTTATTACGAAGATTTGAAAGATCACTTAATTAATATGAAGATCCAGTGCTGACGAGGCTTTACAGCATAACATCATATATAGTTACGCCATAATCGTTTATTATGGAAAATATTTCCATGATTGACTAAAGGTTACGGCGCAACGCGATTATTAATTACGTCGTAACCAAAATATCTCTTAAAGAAGGAAAGCCACGTCAAGGAGGTTACGACGTAACTGTATATTTGGTTATGCCATAAAATCACAAGGACTGAAGTTGCGCAAAAGGGACAAAGTTTCATTAATTGTTTCACTTTCCACCCCTAACTCCAGGGACCAAATTGACAAGTACCCAAACTTGTATTTTAGTATAAATATATGATGAATTGATTCATTCTAGATCATATTCGGTGTGTAGCAGCCAATGATTAGAATAGTGGAGGAAAGAGCAGGCAACTTGCCTGCTTGGTGTAGGGCAAACCAATCGGGGTTTGCCATGGCGTTCGACTAGGGGATCGAGAGCATTAATTTCGCACAACTTGTAATTATACTTCAACTTTTTGTGGTCAATTTAATTATATTATTTTGGCTTATTGGATCCATCCATATAATTGTTGATGTTATTTTTATTAGTTATGTTTTATTATTTGTTCTTGACATTTAATTATTTTAATTATCTTATGATTATTTTATTATGATCTTGTTGTTTTATCGTTTTCTTTATTAATTTATATAGTGCACTTTGAAACCCTTGGACTCCCAGTTAGGTTTTGATATAAGGTTGAGCGCGCACTAAAAGTGAGTATAAGGTATCCCAATCCTTGTGCGCGCTATTGATTGCAATAGAGTGGCCAATACTCGTAATTGTTTGACCTTGACTAATAAGGAAGAACCCTTAGCATTAATTCCTGGTTAGGAGAACGAGCTAATGAGGAGACCACCTTTTAGAATAAAGCGTATCTTATAAGTTAAAATAAATCTTAATAACTGTATACTGAGAACAGGTTAATTCTCCCTGCGAGTTCATTCCACTCAGTAGACATAAGTTATGTTTCAACTATCAAATTAGACCTAATGATTCTAGTCCCCATCTAAGATTGTGATAAGACATTGCACTAGAGATCATAGTAATTAATTGCGTTTTTCCTTCCTAATTGTTCATCACTATACCAATTCCCTTTTCGACCAGCTAGGCTTACCACCAAAACAACTCCACAATAATCTCAATTATTCAACATGATTTCTTTCCTGCTTTCTTAGGTAGAATAATAAAATCAATTAGACGATTAGAGACACAAACCGCTCTTTGGGTCGACACCCGTACTTACCAATCTCTACACTATACACGATAAGGTACACTGCTCTTTAGTGCGTAGGAATAGTTGAGATAGTTAGGGTTTTATAAATGTAAAACCTGACGTAGTTTTATTTAAAAGAAATTACGCATCAGATGACATCAAAACATGGCTAAGGGATGAGTATTTTCCTCACAATGAGATGCAAAAGCTGGAAAATGAGTTCTGCAACCACACTATAGTGGGGGCTGGTCATCCAGCCTACACAGATCGGTTCCATGAGCTAGCAAAACTAGTTCCCCATCTGGTTACCCCCGAATTCAAGAGGATCGATAGGTACATCTATGGTCTAGTTCATGAATCTGTGGGATGGTGTGAGCAACTGAGCCCTCCACTATTCAGAGTGCAATATTGAGGGCTAAAGGCTTAACTGATGACGTTGTGAGGAATGAATTGTTGAAGAGGAGTAGTGAGAAAAGGAAGGAGAGTTGTGAAACTGGCAAGCAAGAAAATGCCAGGAGTGACAACAAGAGGGCTAGGACTGGAAAAAGCTTTGTGGCGACCAATTCTGGCAAGAAAGAGTACAAAGGTCCTCACCCCAAGTGTGGTAAATGTAACTACCATCATCAGGAAACTACACTTTGTCATACATGCTTTAACTACAATCAACCGGGTCATATTGCAAAGGATTGTCGGGCAGTAGCCAAGCAAGTAACTCCGATTAATTCCATTAACACAACAAATAACCCAAGAGTATGTTATGAGTGTGGAAGCTCAGACCATTTTTGTAACATGTGTCCTAAGCTGCACAATGGCAACCCGGCCCAGGGTCGTGCTTTCGTGTTGGGTGCAAATGAAGCCCTCCAAGACCCGAACATCATGACAGGTACGTTTTCATTAAACGATCAATATGCTACCGTATTATTCGACTCTGGTACCGATTATAGCTTTGTTACCACTAAATTCGTGCCCCTGATAAATGCGAAACCCAGTGACCTAAATTTTAGTTACGTAATTGAAATGGCAAATGGAGAAAATGAAGAAGCTAATAAGATTATTTGTGGGTGTACCCTAGTATTAGAAGATGTTGGGATTTATTGATTTGATGATACAAAAGGATCAAGATCGACATCATGAAATTCTAGAAGATGGAGGATTCTAGAAGACTTGCTTAAAAAGATAAAGATCAAGATTAGGAAAGATTTTAGTTTCCTAATACAATTAGGTTTCCTTGTAAGTCTAGATGGACTTTATATATAAAAAGATCCCCAAGACATTGTTTGTGTGTGTGTTTTTAATCATGTTTTAGGAAAACACCAACGATCTCACCACTTGAGATTGTTCTCCTTTGTACGATCCAACTGAGATTGTATTAGCCCTAAGATCAAGGTATCTTTGATCCCTGTTATAGTTAGGTAACACGTTCTATCATAATCAAATAGAATTGGGGCTTGTATGAATGTAAAACCTTGTTAAATAACATTGTCTTTGTTTAAATTCTGTTGCGCATCAACAAACTTTGTTATTATAGATCCTAGATGAGTTATAAACGATATTCACAATTGGTATCAGAGCTAAGTGGCTCATGATCTAAGATCTACAAGATTTAAAATCGAAGGAAATAATATTTTGTATCAAAGTAACCTAAAAATTCGATTTTCGGTTTATTTTCATACTTTCTGCTCAGTGTGGATTAAAAAGGGGATATCTCATTCGTTAACCGTTGGATTTTAACAAAAATTTTATTGAAGGTTTTTTACACATAAATACATATTCTCACTAGAGGGAATCTTCATCTGAGCATTTTTATGAAGTATATATTTATGAATTTACTGCAGAAAAGTTTAAGTTGGTATGGTTTTACATTCTCTTTCCATCATTTTTTTTTAATCGGGTTTCTTTTATTGTTATTGGGATGTTTTCTTTGAATCCTTAGGTATTTTAAAGAGAATGGTTATTGAGGAATGAAGAGGATAAAGATGTTTGTGAAAATTAGGGTTTTAATTCTTAAATCATTTTATTTTTGGAAACCCTAATTTCTAAAAACCTCAAAAGTTGATGATGAATACGAAGTGTAATCACAGTAAAGGTGATATGAACAGCTGAGCCTATAAGAGTTCGAGTTCAGGTTCTTGTGGAAAGTTTATTGAAGTGGTTATCATGTTAATACTGATTGGAAGTTACTACTGCTTCATACATGGTTACTACTGCTCTACAACAGTTAATACTGCTGCACTAAGTTAATGCTTCTAATGGAAAGTTAATACTGCTAGTTAGTAGTTAATACTGCTAGTGTATTTTTACTACTGCTCAACCATTTTAATGCTGCTCTTCATTGTTACTACTGCTTGGTATCGATTACTACTGTTAGTCATTTTTAGTGCTGCTCTTCATGGATGGTACTACATGGTATTCGTTAATTATTGGTGTAGTTATTGTATTGATTTTTTGGATGATTTATCTTTTCGGTCAAGGAAAATGTTAACATATTGGTTTCAGGGAAAGAATATGATAAAGTGTTTAACCATTTGGATATGCTAAATGCACCACTTGAGGGGAAGGTTTTCACTTGTGAAAAACAAGTTAAACCTTATTACTACTTCTAAGTCATTATTACTACTGCTAGTTTAAGTTTCTACTGCTTGAATTCATTATTCTTATTGTGTGTCATGGAGGGTTAAATGAGACCCTTGGAAGCTTGGATTAGAAGTTTAATAATGGTTTTAGTTGTAAAGATTCAAAGTTGCGATATGTTCACAGTCCCCTAATGGATATTTGACCAAAAAGGGGAAGATATTACAAAGATGATATGATATGATTTGCAACTTATTAAGTGTGGTGTCATGGCATGGAACAAGAACTGATGACTTCATTGTGTTAAAGAAGTATCAACGAGTTCAAAGGAAATCTTAAGTTAAGGGAAGATATATTGTTGGTTTCATTAATGGAAGATCAGTTTGAAGATGTACATAGATGTTCAAGTGCTTAAGTTAAAGACAAAGCTTATTATTCAATTGAAGAAGATTGCTGAAGATTAAGCTACTATGGATCATCTTGGAATCAGTTTAACTGTTTGTTTTGTCATCATCAAATAGGGGAAGATTGTTAGGATTTATTGATTTGATGATACAAAAAGATCAAGATCGACATCATGGAATTTTAGAAGATGAAGGATTCTAGAAGACTTGCTTAAAAAGATAAAGATCAAGATTAGGAAAGATTTAGTTTCCTAATACAATTAGGTTTCCTTTGTAAGTCTAAATGGACTCTATATATAAAGAGATGCCTAGACATTGTTTGTGTGTGTGTTTTAATCATGTTTTAGGAAAACGCCAACGATCTCACCACTTGAGATCGTTCTCCTTTGTACGATCTAAATGAGATCGTATTAGCCCAAAGGTCAAGGTGTCTTTGATCCCTGTTACAGTTAGGTAACACGTTATATCATGATCAAATAGAATTGGGGCTTGTATGAATGTAAAACCTTGTTAAATAACATTGTCTTTGTTTAAATTCCGCTGCGTATCAACAAACTTTGTTATTATAGATCCAAGATGAGTTCTAAACGATCTTCACAGAAGATGTTTCCTTTAGTATCGACTTGTTACCTTTTGAGTTAGGAAGTTTTGACGTAATAGTGGGTATGGACTGGTTATCAAAACTTAGGGCAGAAATCGTTTGCCACGAGAGGATAATCCGTATCTTAACCAAATGACGACGTACTCGAAGTTCATGGTGAACGGGCGGAAGAAAATCTAAAGCACCTCACAAGTATGAAGGACGGCGAAAAGAAACTCGAAGAAATCCCAATTATAAGGGATTTTCCTAAAGTCTTCCCTAACGATTTAATGGGATTTACTCCCCTTCGACCAATCTAATTCTGAATAGACCTTGTTCCTGAAGCGACCCCTGTAGCAAAGGCTTCGTCTCGTTTAGCACCTTCTGAAATGCAAGAGTTGTCCGACCAACTCCAAGAACTCCAAGACAAGGGATTCATTCGTCCGAGTCACTCACCCTGGGGAGCACCCGTTCTATTCGTTAAGAAGAAGGATGGTTCCCTTTGTATGTGCATTGATTACCGCAAATTAAACAAACTAACAGTTAAAAACCGTTATCCTCTTCCAAGGATTAATGACTTGTTTGGTCAACTCCAAGGTTTGCAGTATTTCTCATATATAGATTTTCGGTCAGGATACCATTAGCTAAGGGTTCACGAAGAGGACGTACCAAAAACAGCCTTTAGAACTCGCTATGGACACTACGAGTTTCTAGTCATGCCTTTCGGACTCACAAATCCACCTGCTGTCTTTATAGACTTAATGAATTGTGTTTGTAAACTATATCTAGATAAATTCATCATAGTCTTTATCAACGACATCCTAATCTACTCAAAGACTAAGGAAGAACATGAAGTCCATCCGAAACTAATCCTATAACTACTTCAGGAAGAGAAATTATACGCTAAGTTCTTGAAGTGTGAATTCTGGTTGGAAGAAGTATGTTTCCTTGGTCATGTGGTCAACAAATAAGGTATTCATGTGGACCCCAGTAAAATCGAAGTAGTGAATAATTAGAAAGCTCCTAGCACTCCATCAAATATCTGTTAATTTTTAGGATTGGAAGGTCACTATCGGTGTTTCATTGAAACTTTTCTAGGATTGCACAACCACTTACCTTGTTAACCCAAAAGGATAAGAGTTTCGATTGGGGAGAAGAACAAGAGAAAGCCTTTCAGACCCTGAAAGATGCCCTGTGTAGTGCCCCGATTTTAGCCCTCCCTGATGGACCAGATGACTTCGTGGTATATTATAACACGCTAGGACAAGGCCGTAGATGCGTACTAATGTAGAGGAGTAAGGTGATTACATACGCATCCCGAAAACTTAAGGTGCACGAGAAGAACTATACCACCCATGACTTAGAGCTCGATGCGGTGGTATTCGCCCTCAAATGTTGGAGACATTACTTGTAAAGAACGAAGAGTGTTATCTACACCGACCATAAGAGTCTTCAACATATCTTCAACCAGAAGGAATTAAACATGAGGAAGAGACGGTGGATTGAGTTGTTCAGCGATTATGATTATGAAATACGCTACCATCCTGGTAAGGCGAATGTGGTAGCTGATGCGTTGAGTAGAAAGGAAAGAATTAAGCCAGTACGAGTGTGGGCAATGAACATGACGATTTGCTCGGACATTAAAGGCAAGATACTCGAAGGCTAGAAGGAGGCATTGAAGGAAGTTAAAGTGCAAGGTGAAGCACTACGAGGATTAGACAAACAAATAAAGCGTAAGGAATACGACGCGATGTACTTTGTAAGACGAATTTGGGTTCCTCTGATGGTCAACGTAAGAACCTTAGTAATGGATGAAGCACATAAGTCAAGGTACTCAATTCATCCTAGAGCGGATAAGATGTATTACGACCTTAGAGATGTATATTAGTGGCCTGGGATGAAGAAGGACATTGCTATCTACGTTAGCAAGTGTATGACTTGCTCGAAGGTTAAGGCCGAACATCAGAGACCATCTGGCTTACTACAACAACCAAAAATCCATGAGTGAAAGTGGGAGGGGATAGATATGGACATTATCACGAAGCTACCCAGGACTAGTAGCGGGCACGATTCAAACTGGGTTATTATGGATAGATTGACCAAGTCTGCCCATTTCTTAGCCATTCGAGAAGATTATCCGACAGAGAGATTGGCAAGGCTCTACATCAACAAAGTGGTGGCACGACATGGCGTGCCTATATCTATAATATCTGACTGCGATGGTCGATTCACCTCTCGATTTTGGAAAATGTTGTAAAGAGCGTTGGGAATGCGTTTGGACATGAGTACGGCTTACTATCCACAGACTGATGGTCAGAGAGAGCGTACTATCCAAAATTTGGAGGATATGCTAAGAGCATGTGTCATCGATTTTGGAGGAAGTTGGGATGCTCATCTTCTGTTGACTGAGTTCTCCTATAATAATAGTTATCATACTAGCATAAGGTGTGCACCGTTTGAAGCACTTTACGGGAGGAAGTGTCGCTCACCCATGGTTTGGGCTGAAGTTGGTAAGAGTCAAATGATCAGTCCCGAGATCGTTCAAGAGACTAGTGACAAAATCTTTTAAATCAAAGATATACTTAATGTTGTTCGCGATTGTTAAAAGAGCTACGACGATAATCGTTAAAAACCTTTGGAATTTTATGTTGGCGATCATGTACTGCTAAAGGTGTCCCTTTGTAAGGGTGTCGTGCATTTTGGGAAAAAGGGTAAGTTAGCACCCAGATTCGTAGGACCGTTCAAAATTATTGAGCGGGTCGGTCTGGTAGCCTATCATCTAAAGTTGCCATAAGAGCTAAATGGCGTCCACGATACGTTCCACGTATCCAACCTCAAGAAGTTTCTTGCAGATGAAACTCTACATGTTCCTTTAAAGGAAATCCGAATAGATGCTAACACTTTATAGAAGAACCGGTGGAGATTATGGACCGGGAGGTAAAGAAGTTGAAACGTAGTAGGATTCTGATTGTCAAGGTCCGATGGAACTCGAAGCGAGGACCTAAGTTTACCTAGGAACGAGAGGACCATATGAGACTTAAGTATCCGCATCTTTTCGAAGATAGACCTGTCCCTAAGTAGTACTAGTTGAATTTTCGGACGAAATTACTTTAAATAGGGGAGACTTTAGCAACTTTCGTGTTCAGATTTAAATTTATCTAATTACTTGAGTATTTATTAGTTTCGTGAGTATTTGATTTTACGTGAAACCGTTAATTTATCGCATTTTAGTAAAAGCGTCTTCGAATGCGTTCTGAATTTTGAATAAACGTAGTCTACTCGTGACTAACGCGTTACGTCTTTACGGACATATATTTTTTTTATATGTCGCGTGTTTTTAATTTTTACGAGTTACGTAAAATACTTACTAGTGCATGCATGTATGTGTTTATCCCAATTTACAAAAATATCAAGACACTTAGTGATAACTCAAAAATTAAATTTTGAAATTTGTTGGTCCCCTCCTTTTGTTCTTGTTCGTCCGCACCTCAACCCACACACACACCATCATATTTTTATTTTGTTGGTTGTCTCCCTATAGTACTAGAATATCCTACATTTTTCTCATTAGTGTCTCCTAACAACCTTGAACCTCACACACATCATAGGATTCCATCCATCCATGTGTCTATACATTGAATGTGTAAGCAAACATTCATTCATTCATCCATTCCTTACACACACTAAAACATACAAAAGCAAAATTTCTCTCCCTTTCTCTCTTTTTCTGGGCTCGGTTGAACATACATAACACCAACTCTTAGTGTTTGTTTTTTTTTATCTCAAATATTGGGTTACTTTGATGTTATTGGTTCATTTATGGTCATATTCGGGTTAGATACAAGATCGTTTGCGGGTTATTATACATCGTTCTTCTTCATTCTTGTAAGAAAACTCCTTACCTTTGTTTCATACATATTTCATATATTTACATCTATGCACACATCTCTTGGTCTTTCCAGCAAAAATTGTTATAAACACATTCTGTCCAGATTGCTTTTTCGTGTTTTTGATCATTTTGGGTCCGAGTCGAGTAAAACTTCTAAGAGAAAACTTGTAGAACGGTATTTTCCTTGAAACGTCGCTTTTGACTATTCCATGAATCCTTATAACGAAGGAGTTACGCCCTTCTAAAGTCGTACTAAAATCTGGAAATTTTATAAACTTTCTGCGTAATAATGTGAGCTGTTTGAAACTTAAAAAAGGTTTTTGGGCGTTTTCGTGTCCGAATGAGCCATAAAATCCTTAACAAATATTATAGTATCAATTATATATTTTCTATGTGTGTCAAAAACTTTCTAAAATATTATTAAGTAAGCGAGATAAGATTTATTAGAATTGATGACTTAAAAATAATAGTAATGATTATAATGAAGAATAAGAATTGGTAACTAAACTTTTGGAAGGTTACTTAGCACATTTTAGGCCTGATATAAATCAAGCGGAAATATTTAGAAAATGGACAATGTGCGGGATTTTCTAGATATCGATAAATTATTAATTTTGGTTTTAGCGTCAAAACTTAATAAAAACTATGTAAGTTTTATGAGATCGCATTTTGACTTACAAACTAAATGCAAACATGTTCGGGTGATGAGAACTTTATAAAAATCACATATGCATCGTTTCGCTATCGTTGACTCGCACTTAAAGCGCACTATATTCCAACTAGGTCGCATTTATGACATTCGAGCTCATCCTTCACTTGTTGATTTATTTCGATTCACCGCTTTGCTTGAGGTGTGTCTTAGTAGCCCCACTTTTTACTTATGTTTTCCTAGGGGGGAAATGATACTCAAATGATATTTTAAAATGTTTTGTGTTGTGTTACACTATTTCTTACTTGGACATTATGTGCATTTATATTGCTATATGTGTAATTGTGTACCTAAATTGTGGAATTAAACTATCTTGGGAAGAGACACCTATTTCATCTGGCTAGGGCGCCAGTATACCTTTAGGAAGATGCGCCCAACGTTATTGAGTTCTATTATGTGTTTTGTTATTATGTGATTTGTTATTGTGTGATAATACTAAATGTCGTATATGCATATCTTTTCGCTACTATCCTACTTAAACTATATGCACAACAATTGGGTTTATTACTCAAACCTACGAGCTCACCAACATTATGTTGATGTTTTAGTGTATTCATTTTCAGGTAATTGTTAGCCTTATTTTTATATAAGTCGAACAAGAATGTTATCGGTCGTCTTAGTCATAATGAGTCTTGTTATGTAATAGGTCAGTCGGGTTCAACGGGCTTGGACTTTAAGCTAATATTGTTTATGTTTCGGGCTAAAGCCCAACAACTAGCCAAGCCCGGCCCATTAGTGAAAGCCCACGCCCTACATGTTGGCTTGGACTATAAATAGACCCCTCCTAGCATGTTAGCAGGGTGTTGGTTACCATTTTCTCACATAGTAATCATCCAACTCTCTTCCTTCTATTTAGCTTTCTCTCTCCACTTTCTCTCTCTAA